>CM032627.1:27480579-27534787 GCA_019097785.1 Fraxinus excelsior
TAGTCGGAGAATTCCAAATTAGTTGGTCACATATTTTTTCATGGTCACGGATTATATAATTTTTAGGTCAAAGATAACAAAATGGTTGGTCCGGATTATATTTTAGTTACATATCGAATTTTAAAGTCACATATTATATTTTTAGTCACAAAACCAAAATTATTAGTCCATGTGATCCTCCACCTGCACCACAGTCACTGCCACCCGCAGCATCACGAACACACTCACGACACCCGCAGTACCACGAACGCACCCACAACCACCACCTAACAAAAACCCCAAATTCGTCACCGTCACCACACCCCCACCCCATTGTCGCACTGCCGCCAGATCTACTACCACCCCCATTGCCGCCATCAACACATGCATCACCACACCACACAACACAACCACAACCCATTAAAAAAACCCCAAACCAACCACCGCACTAGATTCACCACCACACCATACCGCACCTGATTGGAATCGATCTCACCACATCTTCGCGACCCTATTGTTCATAGCAGCGTCGGTCTACAAAAGCTGAGCAAGGAAGAAGCGCAATCACACCCCTCGCCTTCGCCGTAGTGAGCAGAGAAGAAGTGATCATGAATCGTCGCGATCTGTGTACCAACGAAACCATAGAACTGCACGTAGAGGCATCAGGGTTTGTTAGATCTGGTGATGGAAGTTGTGACGGCAGGGCTTTGTTAGATTTGGTGGTGGCAGTTGCGACGACGACCTTCTTTCCGACGGGCTTCAAGAGAGAGAGAGAGAGTAGTGAGAGAAAATGAGATTGAAAATGAATTAGGATTTATAATATCTAATTAATACCTGAATTTTGATTAAATAAACTTCATACCTGAATTTTGAATTTGGAAGTTTAAGTACCTGATTTTATGTAATTTCCCAAAAGAAAATTAGATGAAGGCTCAATAGGTTGACCATGAATCGGGAAAATGTTATCACCGTCCAGAAAATTCACATATTTCGTAATGTGCATAATAGTGCCTAATCTACGGGATTGCTGCACAAATGATCCCTTATCAAATGCTTGACATTTCAACGGTCATTGTGAATTGGACAGAATCAATTCAGAAGGACCAATTTCGCTCATTAAATGGACGGTGGGGATGTTTGTGCCTAGATTTGAAAGTTAAGGACCATATATGTAGCAACTCCATAGGTTAGGGACCATTTGTACCAATTCCCCCTCTCTAATATAGAAGGTCACAATAGAATAGCAAACCAACAAAGGATTTTCCTTCATAGATTTTGTACAGATCGTGGACTTTTCCTAGAAGACCAATACGACAATATCTGTCAATAAAAACAAATTCAAGCAACTTTTCACTAGCATCGGTTTGGTCTGTTCTTTGTGCAAATACATTAGTTAACCGCCATATGTCCCACTTCCTTCTACAAAAACGGGATTTAATTTCATGCTCGTGCCATAAACTGCGCAAAAACTACGTAAAAGATTGATTTCACAACATTCTTTGGTGGCTGGAATTTGTACGTCGGGATTTACCTACATGCTCGTGCAATAAACTGCACAAAAACTACAGAAAAGATTGATTTCACAACACTCTTTGCCGGCTGGAGTTTGTACGTGTTACAGGTGGCACTTCCTGATAATCGTCAGGCTCATCCTCCTCGTCCGAGGATAGGAAAGATGGACCCATCCATGACTTGAAACCTTCATTCACACATCTCTCCAAATCTGGTGCGACTTCCAATGGGTATGTTTCGAGCATTTCTAGCCCGAGATTCCTACCAGCAAAATCGCTCTCATCATATATTACAGCTGCTTTTCTTCTTAGGCAGAAGGCAGTTCCCCCATACAAAAAGACCAGCCCCCATAACGAAATTTCATAGCACCAAAACAAAGGCAACGAGCAGGGGCTACCTAGTGTGAGGAGAGTCGAACCAAGAAATAGGGCAAGAAGACCAAAAATGATTGCAAACACAATGTTCAGGATTGATAGACAGCGTACGCCACCTGTAAATGACCAAGAGAATTTCAGTAAAAACTCAAGAACTCATGCTGCAAATAATGCATCAAGATTCAAAAGAAAACAAGATAAAATCTCGTGCAGAAATAATGTAAAGGTTTTGCTTGAACATTCATGAAAAGGTTTAACTAAAAAAACTTTTCGATGAATATATATACTTCTATGGAGAAAAATATCTCCTTTCTTACATGTGCTTTATCGAAATGAGATCATAAAAGCAAGTTGTTTATCATCAAACACTTAGAAGCATTTTGGAATTATAAATCTTCTTCCTATTGGGTTTATCTTTTCAAGCGATTATAGCAGTTGTTAGCCATACACCAAATTATTTATCTATCAACTCAAAAACCATTGTTGACCACCATATTGGGCGCTTCGATATCAGACACTAGCTACAAGACAGTAACAAATCAACAATACATTCCCTTTGTTTCCCAGCTAAATTTTCATTCCTTTCCGCAAAATTTTTCCCATGCATCTCCTTGAATAGGTAATAATTTTTCTTCTCAGCACGTTTCCTTTTGCCTTTCCTCAAATCCTTGTCCTTTCTCTCAGTTTCTCGCCATCAATCCCTCATTTTTGACCTTCCCTTTACTGAAAACACTGGAAGCATAAATGAAGAGCCCCCTTTTGTTATAATAATAATAAGAAAACCCAATACTCAGAAAGTAGACACCATGCCACTCCAGACCACCATATTGGGCGCTTCGATATCAGACAGTAGCTAGTCTACAAGACATTAACAAATTAACAATTCATTCCCTTAGTTTCCCTGCTAAATTTTCATTCCTTTCCGCAAAATTTTTCCCATGAATCTCCTTGAATAGGTAATAATTTTTCTTCTCAGCATCTTTCCTTTTGCCGTTCCTCAAATCCTTGTCCTTTCTCTCGGTTTCTCGCCATCAATCCCTCATTTTTGACCTTCCCTTTACTGAAAACAATGGAAGCATAAATGAAGAGCTCCCTTTTGTTATAATAAGAAAACCCAATACACGCAATACTCAGAGAGTAGACACCATGCGACTCCAGATGTTATAAAATGGGAATTCAGCATACAAAGAGCCGAAATAATCTGACTTATGCATCACGCATAACATTAGCTAATAGCACCAATCACCATTGAAACTTCTTATAGCCAATTACGGAAAAAGGGCACTGTATTGTTCTCTCAACAATCCAACTATTATTTAGCAAATACATGAGATGTGTTCTTCAGCTTGGTCAGCAATGAATGGTCACAGAAATTTCAGAAGCAGGTCATGTTGGATTTCATTAGATCATATAAACCACGTTCCTTCCACTAATTGTCAAAATCGTAGATAAGCGCAACCGCCCTGATAAATGTTAGACATTTTCTGGATAAAAACAAAGATAAATTTTCAGTGTAATTTAATATGGTAAAACAAGTCCAACCTACAAAGTCTAGATGCAAATGTCCTCTACTAAAAGAGAATCCACCAAAGGAAGCATGCTGCTGAAACTTTAAAGCGCCAAAACATATATGCCATAAAAATTACTGGGCACAAACCACAGCATTCATTCTGTAAAAACTATCAGCATACGTCCAGAAAGTATCTCATACCTCTTCTTGAAGCACAATAACTATTCTCAACCACCTTCAAGCATCCATGTCTTGCTGGAGCAGTATAAGCTACAGTAATTCCTGCAAGACAGATGATCCGCATTATTTGAAATGAGAAAAGCAGCAGGATGGTTAATTGGTTATATAAACAACAACAAAGAGCAATTAAACACTTTAAATGAAGGCCAAAGAATAAGAGAATCAAGTTGGAGCAGGGAAAAGTAGTAAAGCACAATTGAATTTAAAAGGAAACTTCATCTATTTGAGAGAGAAAGAGGTGCCATTATTCCCTTTGGTTGAAGAAGACTATATCCAAATCTTACATGAAAGTATTTAATCATGTGAAATAGAAAACATCATCTGCTATTTGAAGCCAAATATGATTCCTTTGGCTGGCATTAAAACTGTTCTTGTCTTTATTTCTTTGATGCACTCAGCCAGTGATGATGAAGCAGCTTCAAATCTCAATCAAAATTTCTTGCGCACTGCATAGAGATCATGTCACGATCTTCTCTCGCTTGCCCTTCTATTTCTACTCCCACCAATCACCATCAATGGATCTCTAATGTGAGGTAAATCTTTTCCTTTGCCTTCTTATATTTTTAATTTGAAGATTAATTTGACATATATCTAATAATCAATGTGATAGGGTGGTCAATTTCACAATACCACCGAGCATGGTAAACCAGGTTAGTATCAAATTTATTAGATCTTGGCCTTCCTTCACCACACTTCCATTGTTACTTCCAGAGTATCACTATTACCTCAACAACCATCCGAAAGATAAAAAATGAACCTAATGCTGATACCGCGTCTCTTTCAAATTCACAAATCATATTAAACCCTTGTTTGACATCTATTTATAATTGGTCACTTTTTATACATATATTTCATTTTCATGGGACCCACTTACCCCCATTGATTTCTATCTATTTATAATTTAAACCAACTATAAACAACTCCCAAAAACATGTTTTAATTAGGTTGTTACCTAATGGTGTTGCAAATGCATAAATTACTTTGTTGCATTTGCATGATGTGATCTAGAACTCCAAAATTGAAATTACGAAAGGATCAAGATTTTCATAGCTTATAATTAGCTTGCAAGTTGGTGACAGATATAAATATTGATCCTCTCTTAGTTAAATATATCTAAATCCTACATTAGACAAACTACAAACCTTCATATTTTGCTTTAACATTTTTTTTTTTTTGTTGATAAAGTATATTTTGCTTTAACATTGAGGACAATGCTGTCCAAAAGTTTGGGACGTGTCAAAACTAGATCTCTATGTATTTTGTCACTAAGCGTCGAGTCAAATCTAGCTGAGTATTTGCTGATTTACTTCTGTTATGAATAAATAAATTTGACGAAGTACAAAAAGATTTGTATTATGTTAATTTGGTCAGTCAACTTATTTGCTTAAGTTGAATTTCAGGTATTTAAGGTTAATTCTAGAAAAATGAAGAATGTTGCTACTCTAGTACCAATATTGCTTTGGATGATTGTCAATGTGAGGCTATCTATAGTCTATACTCGAACACATGACGATGAGTGAATTGTTGCTTTCAGCGTAAGTGATTTCAAATTACTTCAAACAAAGTCGTTACATTCAGCTTTGTGCTTTGAGCATTTAACAGAACCTATGAAGTCAGAAATCAACGATCATGATAGCAAATGACTAATAGCTGCAAGTGGGAAGCAATATCACCCCTAACAATTTCCATATCCAAGATTTAAAGCTACAGTATCCTTTAGTAACCATTGAACAATCCACAAAGCATATATGACAAAATGTCATCCTCGAATCATATCTCTATAATCATTAGTAAAGCAAGGTTCAAACTTCAAAGCATGAAGTCGTAGATATCAAGTGTGTAGCATGAGCTGCAATGCTCTCTACCTAGTGGCAGCAAGATATAATCACTTCAGGTAGTAAATAAAACACCCTTCAAATAATTCTAATAAGTAGATTTATATAATAAATACAATTTGTGGCGCACACAATCGAAAATAACCATTCAAATAATTCTAATAAGTAGATCATTTTCGCATTTTGCTGACCTGCAATTAAGTAGAGCACAGATGCCAAGAAAACCATAGCCGAAGGGATGAACATAACCATCCAGTAATAATCAGCAGTCTCCTGATCCGTCAAAACAAACGCCCCTGTCAAAGGATCCGACTCTCTTCCACTGCCACCACCACCAACCTCCGTAAAATTAACGGCCAGCGGCTGAATCCGCAAGTCCCCACAGAAAGGCCGTCTCAATTTATCGTTTGGAAAAACTACTTTCAAGCTAATTATAGTGGAAAGCAAAATCGCAACAGAGATTAGGGTTAGTGTTAACAGTAAAAAAGGCTTTTGGAGTTTGTGCCATGCCTTGTCCTCATCTCGAAGACAGTCGTACTCGTGTTTCGGCATGAAGGTCTGGCGTAGTGCATCTCCTATTATCGCCATTTCAGCAATTGCAATTACATATAAGTTAATTAACTAATACACATGATATCCGTGTCTTTTGTGGCGGTGTTTTGTACAGAAGCGAGAGTGAGGGTTTTGGGGAAATTTTGAAATGAAACATGAATTGAATCTGAATTTTGTTGGTTGGTTTGGTTGGTGCTGTAGTTGAAGGTAGATAAATCTTGGCGGAGAAGGAAATTTTGATTGTTTGCAGAGAATTTATTGTATATAATTGTTAATATTTTGTTAGCACCTACTTCATTTCTAACCAGAATCCCAACCTACTTTTCATTATTCATTTTTATATTAATAAATTGTTTACAAATTCTTTCCAAATGAATCGTTACATCAATTTTAATTGAATTTTAAACTTTACCGAACAGCTCATAAAAGAATACCCGATTAAATTTTGAAAAAAAATGTGCTCCTGTTAACATTTGATACTTACCAAACTGCTATGTGAACCTGTGCGGAATGAAAACCCAAAAATCAGATTTGTGTCCCGTTTGGTACGAATTAAAATTCAATTAAAATTGAAAATATAATCGTTTTTGATCCCACTCGTCTAATAAAAATCAACAATAACGATTAATTTTTGAATTTTAATATGATTTTAATCCAGAGCCCTGAACACCTTCCTTACTACTGGGTCCCAGACATTAGAATCGGACACAGCCAGCCGGCCGAACTTGTCTCCATCCGAGGATGAAAGGAATCTATTTCAATAATCTATTTCAAAACGGGAAAAAAAAAAAAAACAAAAATCGAGAGAGAAAACGTCAAATTTCTCTATGGATATCGCATTTTGGAGTTAAAAAGAGATTTTTCATCTCATTGCTTCAAACGCCCAGCACCCAAATGGCTTCCATCAGAACACCTATTTCAGAAACCTCATTTTTTGCTCGAAATTGGATTGATCACTTGCAAAATTCGCATATTCCCTCTCAAAATCTCCCATTTTCAAGTCATGGGTTTCATTCTTTGCAATTTGGGAATGCTAAGCTTTCGTTTTCACGATCAAATTCTATGAATAATTCAAGTCAAACTCAGTCTCCTGCTGGTATGCTTTGTTCTAAGTGGATTGATTGCGAATCAGTTTTGATTCTATTTGCTGTTTAACTACGAAAATCTTCATATCGTTTTGACCTTTATCTGTTTTTCTTCAATTCTTCTAATGAGCACCTGTTTTAAGAGAGCATCTCTGGCTAAGCTTAAAAAGTTTGCTTGTAAGTAAATAAGTCAAACTTGAAAATAAGTACGTTAGAGTAAAGATATGCTTTCAGATAATCAACTTTTAACAAGAAGAAGTAAATTATCTGAACATGTTTATCCGGTTTCTCACCGGTCACAGAAACTTAGGCTTCCTTAAATTTTCGTGGCATACGGAAAAAATAAATTTTTTACTTTGGCACCAACATTACTTGATTCTAATGTTATTTTCTGATGTGCAGAAATTGAATCGACTCAAATATCTGATGTACCACTTCTTTCAAGCTTAGAGGTTTCTTCTCTCAACTCTTATTTGTTGTAGCATGAGACTGTTAGAGAATAGACTATTGGAAGATTATGCCTGAGAAAAGCATTTCTAGATTTCCTTATTGATTATGACCCTACTAATATGAAAAACTGATCATACATTATTGTAAAAATAGTTGATTATTAATGGTTAATCTGCAAATATGAGATAATCGACATGCTCAACATAGTTTAGTTATACATGTGTGTGCTGACAGAAAGCTAACATGTTGTTTTCTTAATTCACCAAAGCTGTAAAACACGGAAGAAGAAAAGTTAAGATGATAAAATATGACAAAGTATCGGCTGCTTCCAGGCTTCCGAGAAGGAAATGTAACGATTTCGTTTTGTTCAGCTCATCGAGATTCTGTTTACCATTTACCAATGCAATAAATTGGAGAACAGAAAATCAGAATCTGGCATTCTTAGTTTAACTGTATTTGGATAATTGTTAATTTAGTACTTTCTACAAATTAAATTTAATATCCGATGTTTCACTTGATGTAATATGTCAAATGACAAAAACGTAAAACTCTAAAAGACACGTATTTTCAACTAATATAAAGAACTGTGTTAAGTCGAACTGACATTGAATTTAGGTTAAGAGTATTATAAGAAACTGGTTGGTTGATGATAATAATGAATTGTTTGCATAAATTTTAAGGTGATCGAAAGGTTAAGAACAAGTCGGGAAACTTACAAAAGCAAGCAACAGTATTTGGCAATGTTCTCTAGCGTTTTTGGTGGAATAACGACTGATCCAGCAGTCATGGTGATCCCCTTGGATGATCACATGGTCCACAGAGGACATGGAGTTTTTGACACTGCTGCTATTATGGATGGGTCAGTAATTTCAGTCACTTGAATTTATAGATGTGGTACAAGATATTGTGCTTTTGGAGCTTTCTCTGTCTGTATTTATGGGTGATAAGTTAAATCTTAACACCACTTCCGCAAGCTACAATAAGCAACCAAAAATCTTTAAAATGCAAAGGAACAAACAGATATAATGGTTCACCCTCAATATGAGAGCTAACGTCCACTCGTTTGTAAGTTTTTGCTAAAAAATATGAGAAGTTAACAATGGAGATATCATACCTCTCTTAGTCTCCATATCTCTCTATATTAGTAGACATTTTTGGGGTAGCCTACTACAAAATATGAATATCCAATACTAGGTCGATCTGCAGCCAATGGGATAAATGAACAGTATGTTAGGCTATCATCTCCACAAAATAGAATTGTAACTGTAATCGTGACCATTTTGAGCACCGGTATATTCTTCTAAATTTTATATTTTTTCAGCTTCTTGTTTCCCATACAAATTTTACATTGACTATGTTTTTTCTCAAGTTCTGATGTTTAATGCATATACAAAGTAGAGAGAATTTTACGCATATAGCTCACGAACTTTACATTGATTGCTCGACTTTAATTTGTTTGACAAGGTATTCTTAGATTCTTCTCTTATAATTCCATATGGGTAACTTTACTAGAGGATTATTAAATATTTCGTGACTTTTTTCTCCCAGATATCTATACGAGTTGGACCAACACCTTGACCGTTTTTTAAGGTCTGCAACCATGGCCAAGATAAAACTTCCTTTCGATAGGGAAAGCACTAGGAGAATACTCATACAAACTGTGAGTGCTTCAAAGTGCAGAAAAGGATCCCTAAGATATTGGCTTTCAGCTGGACCCGGTGATTTCCAGCTATCTCCGTCCGGGTGCCACCAATCAGCCCTTTATGCCATAGTAATTCAAGATCAATCATCATCTGATCACACGGGTATCAAAGTAGTAACTTCATCTGTGCCTTTAAAACCCCCCCAATTTGCTGTCATGAAGAGTGTGAATTATCTTCCAAATGCACTTTCAAAGATGGAAGCCGAAGAAAATGATGCTTATGCAGCAATTTGGTTGGATGATGATGGGTTTATTGCTGAAGGGCCTAATATGAACGTGGCTTTTGTCACAAAGGAAAAGGAACTTGTAATGCCTAGTTTTGACAAAATTCTTAGCGGTTGCACAGCTAAGAGAGTATTGGTGCTTGCAGAAGGTTTGGTTAGGGACGGGAAACTTCAAGGAATAAAAGTCAGAGATGTAACTGTGGAGGACGGAAAACAAGCAGACGAGATGATGCTAATTGGCAGTGGAGTTCTTGTCCGCCCGGTAGTGCAATGGGACGACAAGGTCATTGGTAGCGGTAAGATTATTTTTTTCTTTTCTTTTCATTTTCTTTGCAATAGCTTATGCATAAAACATTGGCTTCATAACATATGCTAGTGAAAATTGGTCGACATGATTCCAGAACTGGAAGTTATGAAGCTTCCAGATTCATTTCGGTGAAAAATATCATGGTGTATTTCTTGCATTGATAAAATTCAGGGGGTTTCATCTGAGGACATGACAACAATTTTAGAAAAATGCAAGATGCATGTTCCTTTTGAAGATAATATAAGAGAATTGAGTGAAATCAAATATATTTGTTTCAACATAACATTTTTCCTCAACGTTGTTCATAAACAGTCACATATAAAATCTTTTCTTAAATCTTATTTAACTCTTGTACACAATGATTTGACAAATGTATGTTTGGACTCCCAATTAATTCAGCCTTCTGGATTACTTTTCATTGTTCGTCTTCATTCGTTGCAGGCAAAGAAGGTCCGGTGACTCAGGACCTCCTAAATCTCATTTTGGAGGACATGAAATCGGGTCCAACCACCATTAGAGTTGCCGTTCATTATTAACCTGATTACACTTCTTTCTTCAGCTCAACGACAAAGTTTAAAGATGGTGGCGATGGATGGCCTGCCAGTACAACCTTGTTTAGGAATAAGCCACTTTGCTAGATGTTTTTGCCCACCTACTTGACAGATGCAGTGGTGACAGTAGATGATTGGATGCAAAAATTTTAAATAGTTCAATGATAAAATGTCGTGTGGCATTCTGTCAAGGAAGATGACAAAAAACTCTGGCAATATAGCATGGTTTCCTTGTTAATATCTGCACATCATAAAGCATGGACAGGTTTCTCTGACAAAACTTTGATTCAGTCAAGGTGGTTGTCTCGTGAATTCTGTGTAATAAACACAATCGCGAAGAACTATATTTGCACTATGGAATACAAAAAACTCAGCATTTGATGCTTCTTGTTGTCTCGGCCTGAAAGATTGTATATTTTGTAAGCATTAGATCTCACATAAAGTTTAGTATACAATATTAAACACGATTAGACATTGTCAAATAAGAAAAACAGAAGTCAAAATTTAGTTCATAGAGCCCATGCCTGTCCAGCTTCTGGGTCAGGCTATGTGCCTTCAAAATTTTTACCTGTCCTGCACTTTTTGCTCTATTGTTTCATTTGTTGCACATTGGTCTTTTGTTTCGGTTAAGATGTCCGTTGACAGGGACAGTAAACCTCTTGTTAATCCTTAGAACCCAACCAAAGGGACTGAATGGATAAGATGTCAATCCTTGACTAATATTTTGTCTGATCTTCGGTTTGAATAAAAAATATATTTTTAATAGATTTTAATAAAAGTTAATAAAGTTTACTATTAAAAGATTGATAAAAATTGTGGATATCATGAAATAGGTTAAAAACACTGTGGATAAACCTACTACGAGAACCAGTGCGATCTATCAAATAAACGCTGTCCATATAGTCGGCCATCTTCTTCCACATGTCCACAACCTATTGGTTTATTTCCCTCGAAATCTAAGGCTGCCAAAAATTAATATAGCACATGTTTGGTGAAAATTAAAATCACATTTTTAGTAGATTTTAATAAAAATTGATGAAATGTATAGTTGAAACTTGAAAAGTTGTGGAGTTCAATAAAATGTGGTTAAAATTAATTGTTAACTTTGATTTAAACTAAAAAATTAGATTTTAATCGGAGCAGAATTCCCATTTTCTCAAACGAGTAACTATAAATACACTCGTATAAATACAGAGAAGTTGTTGCATTCCCTTTTTATTTTAGTGACTTCTATATATATAATATTTGACTTTTATTATACTCGAGTGTACTTTGTGGACTTCTGTGAATTTTGCCGGAGGTGAGATTACGAAGCAGATTCCGATTGGTTCCGACTGGCGAGGTTTTGAGAAGAAAGGTGAAATAGAAAGATGGTGAATTCAATGGTGGACAGAGCAACGAGCAACATGCTGATCGGTCCTGATTGGGCTATGAATATTGAGATTTGTGATATTTGCAATCGCGATCCGCTGTAATTTTATCAACTTCTCTTTTTCTTACACTAGATTTATTTACCCGAAATAAAAATAGAAATATTGAGTACGAGTTTATAATCTTAATCGAAATTCATTCATTGATTTGTTCTGGAATTTTTCGGGTGTGCGATTTTTCTTCAGTTGATCATGGCTTTCTCTTATTATCTTCATGACATAGCACAGAAAAATAATTTGGTTGAATATTAGGAATTTCAAAAGTCTTGTTAGAGTGTGGATTTATGGTTTTAACAGCTTTCTTGCTTATGAGTATGATTTATGAGCAGCATTAGATTACTGTTTTTAGGTTAAAGTCACTCGATATAAGCTTTAAAAAATAGTAAAGTTACTAAGGCCCGTTTGTCTCCCATTATTCCAAATCATTGTTTGTTGCGGTGAGCCCATCACACATTCACCTAATAAAATATTTTACACACAAACCAATAAAGTTATTTTCAATTTCAACCACACATTCTCCAAAAAATACTATTCATTACTCCATTTCTTCTACAATAATGAGAGACAAACACACACTAATGGTTTTTTTTGGGACCAATAAAAATATTTTTTGTTAAAACTTATTTACTTAGAAGTAAACCAATAAGCTTAGCCAAACATCCAAATTAGTAATGCTGATATTCTTGATCTTCTGCTTCTGTTTTGTTTTGTGTAAATTTGATTTAATCACGTGTTTTCTTATTCTTGTTGATTTACTGCCTATACAGTTTTCATGCCTATGTTCACATGATACGTACCTGTAGGTGACCATTCTTGATGACAAGTTAGTGGACTAGTAATAGAAAGTAGAACTCAGTGACGCAAATCCACTCCTAAATTTCAAAAATTTCACCTGCAAAGTCCAAAATGAATGATAAAACCAGTATTAATCATATTGAAAAGTTAAAAGTATTAATATAAACACACGATATATGAACATATGATTTTGAAGGATTACTGATCATGTTCCCCCAACTGTTTCTGTCCTACTTTTTTGAAAGCATACGTGTTGGTGTGTTCCATGTCCCGTGTTCGTATCCGTACTTCATAGTTTATGAGTATAAAAAATATAATAAAAGAAAAGAAAATGAGATGAAGGGAATAGAAATACTATTTTCTTGGAATCCTGGTTTGAGGTGTTGCTTTTTGTATGTAAATGTGATTTCACTGCAGGGCTGCTATAGTTTATGTTCATTTGGATGTATCAATTTTGATAATTTTAAAAAAGATGAAGAGTACAGCTATGATATTTGCTTAAGCAGTGCTTTGAATATGACCAAATTGAGTTGTTAGATTTGAATTCCTTTATTTCCAGCCAATTTTATTCAACAATTCTGTGTTTCTTCATGTTAATGTTGGTATTAGGATTCGCTTCACTAGTCTATAATTGCTGAAATCTATCTTTTGAATTTTTGGTTATTGTTATCAGTCAAGCAAAAGATGCTGTAAAACGTGTAAAGAAGCGTTTAGGCAGCAAAAATCCAAAAACCCAGCTTCTTGCCCTGACAGTAAGTTGAATTATGTTCTGAATTTTTACGTACTTCCATAAATAAATAAAAAGGTTAATATCTTCTTATCAAAAAATAGTAAAGATTTCTTTGATGAAGACAAAAAGGGCAAGTAGGTGCTTAACGAAAGCTGGAAAATAAATTAGAAAAGCTACTATCTTTTATCATATTACTTTGATGGAAAGACAGAATTGGCATAACGGTGCTTAACAAAAGCTGGAATAATAGAATTAGGTTCCAGGGTTGCTAAAATTAGAATTCTTCAAAATATTTCCACCGTTGCCTCTAAAACTACTGTTGTCTCAATTTGTAATGTATATCATGCTTTTTTCTAGCTTTTGGAGACAATTGTAAAGAATTGTATGGATATTGTCCATATGCTTGTTGCTGAGAAAGGTGTGCTTCCTGCAATGGTGAAAATTGTCAAAAAGAAGGTAATTGGTTGCACATAATGCTGCTCGCTTTTGTTTTCATTTTTGTTTTTGGGTATAGATAGTGAGAGACGCCACCTTTTCTTATTGCAGCCTGATTTTCATGTTAAAGAGAAGATACTAACTCTGATAGATACTTGGCAAGAAGCTTTTGGAGGAGTGGGGGCCAGATATCCTCAATACTTTTCAGCATATCATGATTTATTGGTATTTTTTTTTAAGGATGTTTCAGTCCTAAATATTGTTCTCCCTGGGCAATGTGGATATTGTTGCTTCCATTCTCTTGCTGTCAAATTATGCTTTCTTACTATTTATTTTTAATATTAAAATATCTGTATTTTATTGCATAATATATCAGCGTATCGGAGCAGTATTCCCTCAGAGAACTGAGAGGTCAGCACCTGTAATCACGCCCCCGCAAACACATCCTCTAACATCTTATCCGCAAAATCTTCAAAGTACAGAATCTAGACTTGACGAAGCCGAGTCTACAGCCCAAGCTGAATTTCCAACATTGAGGTACATTATCTTGACCATCGGTGTTGTCAAAGGAAGACAAGTCCGAGAGTTTGTCCATTTTAGCAGATTCTGTGCCTCTCTCTCTCTCTCTCACCTGAATTATTCGATACGTGTCATTTTACTGGACAGGGTGACTTGAAAATTCAGTCCCTAAGAATAATGGCTTCCTTTTCAATTATGCTTTTTTTATTTATTTATTTTTGTAGACTTCACATAGTGGAAAAGCATGCAAAACATATGGATAACAGATCAATTGATTGATTAATTCTACGATACTTTAATAGCTGTTCATGTATCAATTTTGATTAGCTAGTTTTTATTACTAGGCTATTGTATTTTGGAGAGCTGTGCAATGTGAAGAAAACTCTGTTCAAAATTATTTAGCTAATTTGGTTAATGGGTGCTGGAGTGGTTTGTCCTTTACCAAGATATCTTAATAGGACATAAGCCAAGACATTTTTTTGCATAAAACTTTCTTGAAATAAATGCATACAAATTATCTCATAGGAAGACGAACATATGTTGATTTCTAAAGGTTACACTGGCATTGACTTCTTGATTTTATTTTCTTTATTTCCTTTAGAAGTTTTTTACGAGGAAAAAATATTTATCTAAAGAAAGGTACACAAAATGAGGGATAGTCTAGATGAGAAATTAAAAACTAAAAAAGAATCACTTCTCAGTCCTTCACGGTGAATGATATATTCTTAAGCTGTGTTTCAAGACTTGTTAGTTTGAACTTTGTGCCCCTCTGGGTATCAGTATCTGCAATGAATTCTAGGACGAGGCATGTATTCATATTACTGTCCATGATGCTCAGTTTGATATTCTATTATATCATTCTCATGTCATTTTTGTCGTTTTGGAGAATAAGTGGCTATCTTTCCGAGTTATTGGTGTTTGGACCTTTTTAAGCTATTACCTTGATAGAACATACTTGTTTTACCTCTACCAAGAGAATCTATACTGTTGATTGCCATTATTATGATCACAAAATTTTAGTGAGTTTGACAAGAATATGTAATGCGTGTGGATTATGCTGTTGATTGCAAGTGCGTGCTTTTTATTTATGATGAATAAATCTTTTTCATGGACTTGCCGGAAATTTCAAGTAGACATGGATTTTAGATTTATATGGTTGATTTCCAATACAAACTATGATTTAAATGACCAAATCTTTTTATGTTAGCCTGAAAGAAATTCAGTTTGCTCGTGGTGTCATGAATGTCCTTGCAGAAATGCTGAATGCAGTAGATCCGGGGAACAAAGAGGTATACCGAAATCTGTTGGTTGTTAACCATTTACTTGTACATCACAATAGTTGAAATGGAGTCCGTTTTAATTATGTTATGAACTTGATGTGGAATAATTATGGGATGAGGGATGTACTTTCTACAAGATTGCTGAGTTCTTAGATTCTGGCAATACATAAATGAAATTATTTGACACACAATCTCACTTTTCCCCAATAAGCTATATTTCTTCTTCCCAATTCTGTTGTGCACTATGTTATATTTTAATTTAACAATTTTTTTATTTGGATGTCAGGGACACAGGCAGGATGCAATTGCTGATTTGGTGGAACAGTGTCGGACTTACAAGAAAAGAGTTGTACAGCTTGTTAACTCAACTTCGTAAGACTTGTTTTACTTTCCTACTAAACATCATGTGCATTTTTGTAGTTGTGATTTTTAAAGCATCTCTGTTTTTCATCTTGTGACTATTTTCTTGTCATTGTTTTGTTTATGAAACAGGGCACATTTTATTTCTAATAAATTGATGTAGCAATTAGAAAAGATGAGGCTTGAGAGAGATGAATGACATATGAAATATTGAAACATCACATAGAACCTCCAAGTAATAAAATGGCTTAGTTGGTCAAGAGCATTATATCCTTTTTTGTTTAGTTCTTTTATCCCCTTGCTGAAGTCCTATTCTTTGTGTGCATGGATTATGGTATTTCTATATCCTAAATCTGTTCTCAAAAACTGAAAAAAATAGAGAACATGATGGGATCACTTGGTGAGATGAGCCATATCTTTTTAATCAAACCACACGAGGTGGAGTTTTATTAATAACAAAGAAAAGTACAACACCGTAGGTAGAGGGGCTACGCCTGACCTACCATGGGCTGAAATGTAAAGAAGCCTTAAAGTGTGTGGCCAAACCTCACCTCCAATGGGCAGTACAAAAGTGGACCCGTGAACTGGGGCCATACATAGCCATGGAACTAACAAGAGGGCCAAACCAAGTTGGACCATCACAAACCATCAAAGTGGGCCCAACAGGGAAAGGGCCATTTCAAACCACTAAAAGAAAAAAAAGAATAAAAAGACTAGCTTAGGCAGGCAACCCATGGTGAGATGAGCTATTTATATAAAATCAGTTTCAAGTTGTGATTGACAACAAATAGCATGCTAATCAGAATGTTTCATTGTTCTGTTTTTACAAATGGTGTGACGCAAATAAGGTGGTATTACCACTGTTGGACATGTTTATAATGTATCATTTGTTTCTGATCAAATTTTGTCTTGAATGTTATTTGGGGAACGTTTTAAAATCTTATGTTTATAAACTGTTTCAAACCACTTTTTATCCACACATTTCGTGGACCTACAAGTACTAACTACTTATCCAATACTTATTTCTATCTAATTATAATTTGAATCATTTATAAACACTTCCCAAATATGCTTTAAATATAAATAATAAAAATGTCTCGTTTCTAACTGCTTAAGATTTTAAATGAGGTAGTTTAACATGGAATTTTAGCAGGCAAAGATCTTGGAATTAAGTTTCGCCATCACCTATTTATGACAATTGTGCATGTTTCTGGCCTTTAAACATAAACTGAATTTGGCTGGCGTGCAAGGGGCATGATGAAGACCAAATTTTAAGAAATAAATGTGTTTCCTCTAACAACTTAATCTTTTAATGGTTCAACAGTTGGGAGGAAATAGTTTCTGCACAAGGGAAAAATTTCATCAGTGAGCACCGAAGAAAAAATAATGTGGGTAGAGAAGTTCATTTTGTGGAAAGGGTGGAATTTTGGTTCAGTTGCCTGACAGATGTACGTGTTTGTACATGGCACTTCTCTTTTGAGAATCTCTTTTACTAAGTGCCTGGTGAAGTAAGCTGCCTAGCGCTCATTTAAAAGGGAAAGAAATACATGTACCACTAGATCTTGTTGCTTGAGATTTTTCATGGCTTTACACCATAGTTGAAGAAACAGTAGTGTTAGGGAAGTTTTTCAGGTAGCATTTAGGCTACTACATAACTTGATATAGGGAAGTGACCCATATAAGCTACATAGTTGATGTCATCATATACAGTAATCGACCTCAAAGTTATAAGAACTTGCCACAATCTCGTACGGTTATTATCTCGTGCACTTCCGACATTTATGTCCTTTAATCGACCTTCAAGTTATAAGAGCTTGCCACAATCTCATATGGTTATTATCTCTTGCACTTTCAACATTTATGTCCTTCTTCCCAATAATAAGAATATAATTATTGTTATTATTTCTTGAACAGTGATTAAACATTAAACTTTCTGGCTAGGATTAGAGCATTATTTGACTGAATTGAAATGCTGCCAATGTGCTTCCTAATTAAGTTTGAAATTCACCTGATGTAGGGATGAATCACTGTTAAACCAAGGACTATCACTGAATGATGACTTGCAACGTGTATTGGCCAAGCATGAATTTATGGCTTCTGGAAACAATGTTCCATCAGAGAAACCAAAACCTGAACCTATTCGATCCTTGGTAGATGTTGATGCTCCTCTTATTGACATAGGAGATAGCAAACAATCAGACAAAGGGTAAATTTTGTACTACTCTTTGAAGTACTGGTCAAATTGTTCCTGGAATAGGCCTCTTTATTTGTTGTTTATCTACTTATACATTATCATTTCATTTAGGCCCTGTTTGGTACGGATTAAACTCAGATTTTAATCTAAGTCGAAGTCAAACAATCAATATTAACCATATCTTTCATGGCCCCACAGCTTTTCAACCACACATTTCAAAAATTTCTATCACAATCTACTAAAAATCTAATTTTAATCCCCACCAAACACCCCCTTAGTGTTATAAAAAATTATCCATCTACAGTCCTGAAGTGCTCAAATGTTTTTCCAAATCTTTTGCACTATAAACCTTTAACAAGATGATGAGAGATGGGGCAGAACTACTTAAAAAGAGAACTTGACTCTGTAGAGACTCCAGCAACAGCATCAAAATTCTTTCCTGTGCATATACTTTTCAGGATATTAGATTCTTTCCCAAAGGCATTCATGTCCGTGTACATGGACATTGGTACGAGTTATTCACCTTTTATGATCACCTCGTCTTCCCATCTGGGAAAAAGTGAGTAAAGAAAAGGCTACCGTTTTATAAAGTTATAAAGTTGTCACGCATATGATTCTCTTTCTTAGATATCAAAGTAATGTCTATGTAGTTTGTGATTCAATGTTGTCTATAGGTAGTACATTTTAGATGTTCTTTTCAACTTTTTGCATACTATATGATTTTCTGGTTAAGGTGTTTGTTTGTGAAATTAACGAATATGACTATGTTTCGATATTTCAGCATTGTATAAAACATATCTAAAAAGTTAAATTGCCATGTTTTTCGTTTTCAGATCCACCTCCACTGCAGGTTTAGCGACACAGTTATTACTTCCTGCTATTCCTTCAACTGATGGTCCATCAACGTCTCAATCAAAGGCTGATCAGACGGTGGATCTTTTGAGTGGCAATAGCTTGAACTCACCTGCAGACGCAAACTCGCTGGCAGTTTTTCCGGTAGGAGAGCCTCAGCTAGGCAGTCCTCTATCTCCGCAGAATGCCCTCGTTCCTGTTGACATGTTTTCGCAAAGTAGTCATAACCAGTCCACAAATTCCATTGGACAATCTTATCCTTCGATTCCGCTATTTCGGAAACAAGAGAATTTTCAATCTCCACAATCGTCATTATTTCCAAATGGAGGAAGCGTTCCTAGTACCATGTTAACGTATGAACAATCACGTGATTCACAAGGCTCTCCTGCCTGGAATGGTCACATAACACAGCAACAACCGCCACCTTCAACAGTTTATGGTGCGTGTCTAATTTGCATTTTGTTTTTCTTTTGAAACTTGTCAAAGAGGTATAGAATTGGAACTCATAGTATGTTCCTACAGTTGGCCAGGCTTTTGGGGATTGTCTAATTTTCATAACTTGTAATATTGGTGTACTTGTGCTATTATTTGGCATTAAAATGCAGATGTCCAAGTTTCATATGCCTATTTTTGTTTGATAGGTGCCCAAATTCGCGGTGCACTTCCACCTCCACCATGGGAACCTCAGCAAGTTGACAACAACCAGTTGTCCAATGGTCAATCCCCGAGTCAAATGCAAGTTTCACAAGTGGTAATGACTCACTCCCAGCCGTTGCCCAGTGGCACATATTTTCAAGGATCACCACCTGTGTCAAATGGACCAGCTGTAGGTACGTACGTTCAGCAATTCAATATGGAATATCTAACAGCAATCGACAAACAAGCTATACTGAACAACCAACTGGCAGGTTTGCACTCTCAACCAATCCTCAGTTTGCAGTCGACGACTATGTTTCCTCAGCCAATGCAATCTGATCAAATGGCTTATATGTACCCTCAACAAGTATATGGCAACCAAATGTCAAGCTACGGCTATGGTTACAGCCAACAACCAAATTCTCAATTCCTTGAGAAAAGCATGACTGGGTTATCTGTGATGGACGACGACGTCGTCAGGAACTCTTCATATCAAGTTTCGATTCCATCTTATGTCCCATCCGGGAAGCTCCCGAAGGCAGAGGACAAGCTGTTTGATGACCTTGTGGACATTTCTAAATTCAAACCAAACAAATCTACTACAGGTAGAGTTGGGAGCATGTGATCTTGGCTTATCTTACCTTTTTCATATACTTAGGTAAATTCTTTTATTCATTTATAAATATTCAATACCTTCCTCCAATGTGTTTTTCTATTTCTTATATCCTCTCTTTAAATTGATGTGCATTTCTTGTAAAAGGACAGTATAAATGGAATGAAGAACGTTTGAGACTGGTCTTTTTGACTTTTTATTTCGAGAAAATAGATGACCAGATGTGGAGCAGTGGTTGACTTGACGATTGAGATTGAATCACTTGATCAGACAGATGAAACTTGATGAAACTTATTGTAGTGACTAGGAGACATTAGATCAAGAAATGCTCCTCTTGAGTCCTTTTATATGTAGTCTTGAATATTGAGCTACGTATCAAAATGGAGGGGATTGGTCTTAGAAGCACCGGATAACAACAGTTTGTAAAAAAACTTAAAAGTTGTAGAAACGTAAAATCGTAGAAAATAGAAAATGAACACAAAGATTTTTCACTTCTTGGGGCTCGAATGTTCAGCTAAAAGGTATAATTACCACATTGAGCATCTACCAAGTAGATGTCGCTCGAATCAACTAAAATCACCAAGAATTAATTATAGATCGAGATTTCTTCACTCAAAGTTTTCTCTAGCCTCCCAATAACAAATCTATACAGTACCATTTACAACCTAACAACATGCACATTAAGCACAGCTAAGAAATCTATCAAGGATTACAGATATTGAATCACAAAGACGAAGGGTACAAAACCTATTGAGAGAACCCTAACCAATACATAAATTCAATAAAATGTAAAAAATGTTTGAAGAAGCTATTTATAGTCCGTCAAAAAATCAAATCCAACGGACAGAATACGACCACATGTATGGCCAGGATAAACCAATCATTTAAGAAGCAAAATCGTGTTCTCATCAAACACGGTTTTAGGCAATTGGATCAGAACCCGGCTAGCCCATACGAATAGTGAGGCAGCCCAATTGGCACAACAGAGGGCTTATTTACAGGGAAATTATAAAAAAATCAGGTGTTTAAAGATTGATTTTTAAAAATCAGGTTCAAAATTTATTTATTTAAAAATCAGGTATTATATTAAAACCCTAATCCATAACCTAATTTATCTATTGAATCCATTCCCCTCCATCTCTCTCACGCCTCCCTTCTCAACCCAATTAAAACCTAATTCATTTTAACTCAGTGAATCATTTTTATTTTAGTAGTTCCAAGAATTAAAGCACCAGCAGATGATGAAACATCAGCTACATGGGAATGGAGTTTGGGGGCATGGTAAGAGTAGATATTCACAAATGGTTCCAAGTGTTGGAAGGAATGGAGGAGAGAGGCCCCAACCTCAGGACTTGTCCATGTCGGCTTGACCTACTTTACAACAGTCACAAAGGCATCCTGGGATTGGCATGAGGGCCATGTTTCTTGGAGATCCCAGGTGTCATGGGCTGCAGCTTTGCTTAAGCCCTGTGTTGTAAATATTTATTTAATTCGTAAAATAGATAGAAAATAGAAAAGAAAAAGTATGATTCTAGAGCCAAATGATGTCTACTCCCATCATTTGGGTTTTTGTTGCTAAGTCTATTATAGGGGGTATTGGTCTTTCAAACATTTTCAAGCTTACTAGTGTTTTCCCCCTGCACTAGCCATTTGTAATTTCCTGCTTTCGTCTATTGTAATTTTCAGCTTTCTAGCAATCAATGAAGATTTTATTTTCATCGTGTTCAGTTTCACGTTGCAAGCTTTCTTAAAATTGTAATCAAATTTACTTTCGTCCCGACGCGACCGAGGAATAGGCGGAAGGTAGTCTAGCGGAGCAGACTACTGCCGCACGGTGTCCCCTTTCTGTGCTAAGAAAAGGTTACCCGTGAAAGTTGGTATCAGAGCTGCGGCTCAAGATCTCGTTAAGAAAGCTATGGAAACTGATCCAAATTTCTCGAACACCACGGGGGTGGTTGATGTTCAAAAGAGGAACACCCGACAGCGTTTGGAGGCGCTTGAGGTGACGAACACTAGGTTGTGTTTTGCCATGGAGAACCTCGGGGATAAGGCCGAGGCGGCACAGACGGAAAATCGGGAATTACGCATCCAACTGGATGAATGCCAAGAGGCATGCGCTGCTATGACTGATGCAGTTGCTATCATACCTGAGCTGCAGGATGAGATGTGAGCGTTGAGAACTCAGTTACTAGTTCTTCAGCGCGCGATTGGCAACGGACAAGCCATCGCACATGAGCCGATGCATAGGCTCAGAATTCCGGAACCGTGTACCTACGGAGGTGCACGTGATGCTAAAGAAGTTGAGAACTTCTTGTTCAATATGGAACAATACTTTCTTGCGGCTTCGATCAAGGACGAAGCGAGAAAGGTCACCACAGCTACCATGTATCTAGGTGGAGATGCAAAGCTATGGTGGCGAACGAAGTACATCGATATTCAGGCCAACAGGGTCCGAATTGATTCTTGGGATCTTTTCAAGGAAGCTATCAGATCTCAGTTCTTTCCAGAGAACGTGGAATATGAGGCACGTCGGGCTTTACGAGAACTGAGACACACAAGCTCCATCAGGGAGTATGTAAAGGCCTTCTCGGGGTATATGCTGAATATCAGAGATATGTCAGAGAAGGATAAGCTATTTACCTTCATGGAAGGGTTGAAACCGTGGATGCGCACGGAACTTCAGGGACAGAAGGTCACTGATTTAAGCGCAGCTATGGGAGCTGCCGAATGTGCAAGTGACTATCAACCCGAGTCGAGAGAGGATCGACCTTCGGGAAATAGTCAGTCTGTTGAAGGTGGGAGGAGACCTTACAGATCCAGCTCGAACTCAAATAGGGGAGAGCGTTACTCTCAGAATAGGGGATGACCCTATCAAAGCAACCGCCAGAGTAACTCACAGGGAAACTATCAGAACAGTCGTCAAGGAAACTATAACGGCAGTTCTAGTAATGACCGGAATCATGGAAAGGCGAAGGAGGGCAGATCTGATGTCGCTCCTAGATTAAAATGCTTTCTATGTGAAGGACCTTACCGGGTGGCGGAGTGTCCTCAGAAACGGATGGTGAATGCATACTGTCAACTAGCAACTAGGGGCTCAAGTTCGAAGCAAAATACCCCACAAGCTAGCTGTCGAGGTGACACCAACTCCGAAGGAGACGAGGATGTAATTGGTGCTTTCTCGCATTCGTGCAATACACTATTGCACCGAACTACTAAAAGGGACGTTGGTCCCTCGAAAGAGCCGAAGATGGAAGAATCGAAGGCTCGCACTTGCAAGGCGAAAGGCCTAATGTACATTGATGTGAGGATCAATGGAAAGCCAATCAGGGCTATGGTGGACACTGGTGCCACGCACAATTACCTCGCAAGTTCCGAAGTAGAGCGGCTCGGACTTGCTCTGGAGAGAGGTAAGGGGAAAGTCAGAGAGATCAACTATGTTGCTCAACCAATAGCGGGAATACCACAAGCGGTGCCAATCAAAGTAGGTCCATTCGAAGGAAGGACAAATTTGTCGGTAGTTCAGATGGATGATTTCAAGTTGATTCTCGGATTGGAATATCTGCGGGATACAAAGACAGCAGTGTTGCCGCATTCTAACTCACTAATAATGATGGGGAGCAAACCATTCATTATTCCCACACAGGTTGGGAAAACTGGCGAGAAAGGGGTCTCAGCCATGCAATACGGTAAGGGTTTCAAGATGAATGAACCCTTATTCTTATGTTCTCTTCGAATAGAGGATATCGAAGAGACAACCAGCTCTACTCCAAAACCTATCAACGGGTTTAAGGAATTCGAAGACATCATGCCGGATGTGTTACCAAATAAATTGCCAATGAAGAAGGCAATTGATCGTGGGATTGGGCTTGTCTCGAGTGCCAAACTTCCCACTAAGGCACCATGCCGTATGGCTCAATCGGAGTTTGAAGAGCTTCAGAAGCAAGAGGAAGAAGTGTTGGGGAGTGGGACTATTGTGGAGTACACTTCCGCACTACCACAACATGTAGGCTCACTGGAGCCCCTTTCTATCCTGAATGAATCAGTCGAGAGTGGATCGACAAACTGCATTAGTGGATTGCCAAGAGTTGAAGACTTTGGCACTATCATCATCGGGATGGACTATTCATCTAGAGACTCAACGTTCACTACAGCGCCCAAGTATTATCAGCCGAAGAGACAGCTCAACTCTTCTTCAAGCCTATTGTCAAATACAAAGGATCGCCTATTGTCATGATCGAGATTCTCGATTTATTGGCACATGTTGGACCGAGTTGTTCAAACTTCTTTGTTCAACTTTGAGCACTAATACTACTATTCACCGAAGATTAGACGGACAGACAGAGCAGTTCAATTCTATGCTGGGAGACTATTTTCAGCACTTTACCTCTACTTCGCGTGAAATTCAGGTGAAACTCTCGGATGTGGCTCAGATGTGTTTCAATGTTCAAAAGAGCTCTTCTCCCAATAAGAGTCCTTTTGAAATTTCTACTGGCCAACAACTGTTACTCCTCCATACTGCGGATACCGATCAGAAATAGTACATGAAGTCTGCAGATTTGAAACAACCAGTTCTTAAAGTGAAACTACCAGAGATGAAGGTTGATGAAGAGATTCTTGGCTACCAAACTACTCGAGCTTCAAGGAAATATCTTCAAGAGTACTTGGTCAAATGGAGCGGATGCAACAGCGAGAAGAATACTCAATGGCTCAGAGGACATCGTCAAATCAAATGGGGGAGAATGTCACGGGCTGCAGCTTTGCTTAAGCCCCGTGTTGTAAATATTTATTTAATTCGTAAAATAGAAAATAGAAAAGAAAAAGTATGATTCTAGAGCCAAATGATGTCTACTCCCATCATTTGGGTTTTTGTTGCTAAGTCTATTATAGGGGGTATTGGTCTTTCAAACATTTTCAAGCTTACTAGTGTTTTCCCCCTGCACTAGCCATTTGTAATTTCCTGCTTTCGTCTATTGTAATTTTCAGCTTTCTAGCAATCAATGAAGAGTTTATTTCCATCGTGTTCAGTTTCACATTGCAAGCTTTCTTAAAATTGTAATCAAATTTACTTTCGTCCCGACGCGACCGAGGAATAGGCGGAAGGTAGTCTAGCAGAGCAGACTACTGCCGCACGGTGTCTCCTTGCTGTGCTAAGAAAAGGTTACCCGTGAAACCAGGACTAAAAGAGAATGTACCGGCACTGGAGTCTTCTTGCCCAGAAGATCAGGAACCCCGAATGAAAATCACAAGAAGCCAGGTCGAATATTCATGAATAATTGATACTTAATTACATGCTTATTGTTTAAGCGATTAAAATTTAAGTTTATAGTCTAGTAATAACATGGTGTCAGATAAGATTCCACCCTGATACTATGAAAATCGTGCATAAGTGATAAAGTCAGACTTTGATGGAGAAATTAGTAGGTTGAGTTTTGTGTGGTGGTGTGTATAAGTGTGCGGCGATCTGGGTGGTGTTTTGTGTGGTCGTGATGGTGGTGTCTTGTGACGAGTGGAGGTGGTGAGGGTGGTCGAAAGTGGTCATAGGGGCAGTGGTGGTAGTCTGTGACCAAATATTTGATAATTTGTGACCAACTAATTTATAAATTTGTGACCTCGAAAATAATTTGTGATGTACAAATTTTTTGATCTGTGACATCAAAATAATGTGTGACCAATTAATCCTAAAATATGTGACGTGTGACCTATAATTATGTATATGTGACCATTAATTATATAACTATGATTTTATTATATTTAATTAATTAATTAAAACCTGATTTTTGCATTAGTCAATCTTAAAACCTGATTTTTGAATTGTGTATAGTTAATCCTTGACTTTTGAACCCATCCCTTATTTACAAGCATAATTAACTTAGTCTCCATTTGGGAAGATTATAAATAGATATAAATGAGTGATGAATGAGTAAATAACAAGGTTCTAAAAGGCGTAATGCGTGGCGATACGTGTAGGCGAGGCATATGCGTAAAATAACGTAAAAATGCGTTTTCTTATTTTAATATTATTTTAAATTTTAATCAATTAAAAATAATATTTACTAAACATTTAAAACAAATTTATAGGAACTTTATACATTTTTTTCAAAGTTTCTAACAAAAATATAAGTTTCAAATTTAAATACAAAATAGTAAGTAAATAACATATGAACTTAAATTTTATCTAACTCTTTATCTAAATAGCCTAGATTTTATTTTTGAACACTGGACGAGAGTGACAGTGTGTGTTTTTATTTTTGAGCTTTGGTTCAAATTCGATAATTAAATAATTTTTCTTTTAATAACTTGGGTGTCTTAAGAAATTATCTACCGTAAATAAGATTCATTGGTTACTTGACTTTTGGGTTCAAATGATTGTTTTGATTTTAAATTAGGGCAAACTGAAGAAATTAACATTTAATAATTTTTAACTTCAAAGAATTGTTAAAAAAAAAAAAAAAAAAAGATAATGTGTGCCTTAGTGCGCATAATTGCGCCTAGGCGCGCTTTAGCGGTCAACAATTGTCGTTGACCGCTAAATAAAAAGTTAACCCACTTGACTTGGTGTTTTGGTCACGCTTCACGCGCGCTTTTAGAACACTGGTAAATAGTACTTGTTGGTATATTGAAAAGTCTGTTGAAAATGAAATTTGATCATTTATGAATGATTTATAAATTTTGCTAAATGAAGCTTCGTGGACAACCAAAAAGGTTTTACTATCATAGCTACAAAGACGAATAAATTTGTCTACTGGACATCAGTCCAAGTGAATCAGTACTCAGTTGACTCTTATGGACTTCAGATCAGGTCAAATAGATCTAAGTAACCCAACCTAATTAACCTCCAACTTCTGAAAATTCTTAAATACCATTGCTACAAAGTCAATTAGACTTGTCAATTCAACCTTATGGTCTGTCTGATTGTAAGAGTGGAATTTGGGTGGAAAGAAAATGAATTCCAGATAATTGAATTGCTTTTAACTGTTTTCCTGAGAATTGTCAATTAATTGTGTTTGACTGGTATAATTTTCTATTTGGAAAATGTTGAAATTTTGGATCTTTTAGTATTTGTTTGGCTTTGTTTTTCATAAAAATTATCCATTAAAGAAAAAAAAATTCACAATTGTGGATAGAATTTGTTTCCATTGCAACAAAAAAAAAAAAAAAGTAACCTGGAAAACCATTGGTGGAAACTGGTTTTCCATCCAATCAAGGAAAAACACACGTGAGAGACAAAACCAAGAAAATCAATTGCCTGGAAAATATAGTGTATCAAACAAGGCAAAAGTCGAAGTTGTAATTTGTTTTCCATTTTTCATGAAAAAATTTGGTTGAATCAAACGTGCCCTTTGTTCAAGTCATGCAATCCTTAGCCGGGTCTAATTAACCTTAGATTGGGTCAATGGATCCTTGACCCAATTAACCCTAGATTGGTTAAATAGTTCCTTGACTCAGCCTAAATCAACTCCAATTTTGTGGTTGAATTTTCCTATAAATTGTGGGATTCACCTTACGTTCATATTTTAAAAATCTACTTGTTTATATCATAATTTGTGAATAAAAAAAAATGAAACAGTAAAATTGGAATTTTGGACACAATTAAAGTAGCCAGTGAAATTTCCACATATTAGATAGAAAGACAAAAAGATAATTTCACGGACCGAAGTTTGTTCAGAAGCCATGACAATGTCTAATTAATATTGGGAGTTTATGTTTTGTACTAGGGTCGACCCTGAGATTTTAGGTGGCCCGTACGACATTTTAAAATGATGCCCATTTCATGTAATTAAATAAATAAATAAAAAAAAGCTTACAAGCACCAATAAAAAAAACTTAAAATGACACCTATTTCATATAACAAAAAATTATCCTTCTAGAACCAAAAATATATAATAAGAAGATTTTTGGTATCCCTACAATGTTGAGATCCTGTGCGGTCGCACCACCTGCGCACCCTCAGGCCGCCTCTATTTTGTACTAACAAGAAATTCAAACCATTCAAATAAAATGGAAACAAATTTTTTTTTTTTTTTTTTTCACATTGTACTAATTAGAAATTTGAAAACAAAATACTTTCACTCTCTCTACTTTGATTATCGTAGTGCTTGTCATAAAATTTTATCAATTTTCTAATTGGTCAAGCTTCAATTTTAATCATACTTTTCATGAGTCCACAACTTTTATCAACTTTTTAACAAAATATTTCATCTACTTTTATCAAAATCTGCTAAAATTTTTATAAAAAACTTTATCAAACAATCCCCGATAAAATCTTTTGATGTTCTTTCACTTGATTTAAAGCGATGAACTCAAATTACTTGAATATCAACTTGTACAATGGAAGGTATTTTTCTTTCTTTCTTTCTAGAATTTAGTTTATTGCAACAAACAAATAAGCTCCTAAGTTTGTACTTCTTCATTACTTATTTAGAGGATTTTTTAGCTTAAAAGTTTCGTAATAATGTTCAAAACATTAGATTTTTATTTACAATATAGACGTACTAAGCATACACTTGATAATGATACAGTACAATATGTCACGAGCCAGGCACATTAGAAAAACGCTGGCATTAATATAAATAATTCAAAGGCAGGCAGGCAGGCTGCAAGTACGTACGTGAAAAAAGCCTGTGCATGAATTGTCTAGACATGTGGAGTCTGGAATTTGTGTTTTGTCCCTCTACTTATCACTATCAGGGGTTAGAGAATTCACAATTGAGAGAGAACTTAAAAATCTGCTCAATCCCCAGTGAGACCACCAAATTAAGGTTGAAACTAATGACAAATTTCATAAGTTCGATCCATTTTTCTTTTAAGATACTATCCTCGTATATATATATATATATATTGGCAACTAGGTAGAGTATACGGATTATGAAAGAATGGGAAAAGCGCGACGGAAAGTTAGAAGATCAGGGTGACTTAAGAATCTTAAATTTATCTTTGTGCGATCCCTTTTTAATTTGTTAGTTAAGTTAATTACTCATTTACTAAGAATTCTATCAGCCACGTGAGATTTACCATTAGGTTTACACACAAAATAGTCTGAACAGAAATAAAAATGTAAGTAAGATAAAGCGAATTTGAGCGATGAACGCGAAAAAAAAAAAAAAAAAGTAGAATCAACTGCTATCACCATTGTATTTGTCAAGTAGGTGGACAAAAATATCGGACAAATTGACTTATTCCATTTCTCTACTCAAATATCTTGAAAGCCATATTGCCGCAAATCCCCTCTCAAGTCATCTGAACATGGCAAAAGATTTTGTTATAATATTTCGGTGGCAATTTTGACAGACCCAACTCAAGCATTGAACGATCGTCTAAACTCTCCAATTTTTAAAATTTACATATTTTGTCTTTATTTTTTCTTATGAAAAAATTGTGTCCGCAACTAGTGACATTAAAATAAATAATTAAAGACTACAAAAGAGTTAGAAATCTTTTTAATAATTTAATTTTATTTTTCATTAATATCAGAAATTTAAAGAAAACACCAAACGACACCGCATTGATTGATGCATCACTGGTGATTCCGAACAATATTATCATCATATGGTGTGTCAGTAACCACAACCACCAACATATCGTTGTCCATAATTTCATCTAAATAATCAACATCTGTTGGTTTTATTCATTATTATCAACAGTCATACAATCAATAATCATCGACAACTTCTCATAGGTGACCAAAGCTGTAACACCACAATATCTAGGGCCCTATATAATTAATGCTACATTTATGTTTTTTTAAGAATGTAGTGAATTTATCTAAATTTTAATTTAACTGTCTGACTATAAAAGTTGTTATAAACTAATGATTATTACAATGGATGGTACGGAGATGCTTTGAAATGCCCAATTGATAAATAGTAATAAATGCATGTCATATTTTTATTATAAATTACTGTATAAATGTTATTATTTAAATATGCTTTTTATTTGATAACTATTGATAGTTTGCTAATTGCTATGGACTTATATGCTTATAACATTCCATGTAAAAATTGACAAAGTGATAAATAACTTGTCCAATTTTCATGGAGTATATTAAGTAATTATTTCTATTAGAAACATAATTGTTTATTGAATAATGTTATTTATAGTGAATATTATCAATAAATTTTCTATGTAACATACACAAACGGTTTATTATTTGATGAATGAGACAATAAAAAATTATCACATTAATACATCAAATAATAAACTGTCATGTATGATGACTATTGATAATTTTCACAGTGAATAGCGTTACACTTATTGATATGTACTGAATGCAGAATTATACATGTGTTATAATTACCCAAACATAATTATTCAATTGTTCACATTTGTTTGCAAGGTAATTATTAATAATTATGTTTTAAGAGAGAAAAATTTATATTAATATAATGTGTATTGAGTTTACCTTAATTCATTTTGGAGAGTGTGGTCCATTTTCCCCAACTAATTCAAGAATTGTATATATTGCCGTATTGTAATGGAAGTGTGGACCATTCTAAGTATTCCCATATGTTATTGCCCCCAATTTCACACATTTATTTCTACAATATAGATACCTAAATTATTATGATCCTTTTTCTTTATAGTGGAAAACTTCATTGACATATTGTATTGGATGAATAAATCATGGTCCCTTTTCTTTATAGTGGTTAGGCATGGGCGTCGGTTGGATTGGTATGAGTATTTCAATACTCAGAACCACCCATTATAATTTGAGTATTCCATAAATAGAACTATTCGGGTCCTTGTAAATATTGGACCCAAACCCTAACCCGAACAGTTGGTTCCGGTTTGATTTCGATTCTACCCAAACATACTTTATATACATTTAACAAACATTTTTATATAGGCCATTTTAGTACATCTACTAACATGCTACTACACGAAAATAATTGTGCAAGGGAGAAAGTTCAGCTAAAAAAACTTTAAGAATCAAAATAGTGAATACTAAAAACTATGAAGATGGGAGAAAATTAAAATATCAAAAATTAAATTATAATTTGAAAATAAATTATTTTTTCTTAATAAATTTTATTCGATCCATAAGTGAGGCATACGAGAGCATATAAATTAATTATGAACAATTCTTAAATTCTTCTACTTTTAAATGAACTGACATAAAAATTACAAATTAGATATATAACTGTATAATATCAAGAAATTACAGCTTACATATTGAACTCTCTCTATTTAAATAAAAAAGAAAAAAAAATTATATTTCAAAAGAAAACAATGAACTTTAGATAACAAAAAAAGTAGACCACATGCCAATCAATGAATATATCAGTCTTATTTGCAATGCATTATAAAAAAAGAAAACTAAAAAATCACTTAAGTTTGTAAACAATGCAAGAAAGTAAAAAACATGAATTGCAAAAAATAAACACTTTGATTCATCGACTTACACTGAAAGCCCAAGATTGGCTAACCGGGGGGAGGGGTGAATTGGTTTTTGAAACTTTTTCGAATAATAAACTAGAATCATGTAAGTTAAAAACACGTTGATAAATTAATAATTGTAAGCAAGTAGACCAATCAAATAATAAGTACAAATAAACGAAGACAGCTAAACACAAGCAAGCAAATAAGTGAAACAATATAATTTGCACAAGGTAAAAGCGTTAAGTAAAAGGGATAGATAGTGCAAACAATATAGTTATGGAGGTTCGATCCAATGTAATGATCTACGTCCCCCGTTACCAAGCTCTTTGGCACGATATAGTTATGTCTTTTTCACTATATTAATTGACTTATAGTGCAATTCAACCATTTACAACGCTTCCGGTGACTTACAAGCAAGGAGCACCGATTCTTTTACAAAGTTGAGCTTTCCGGGATCTCAATATGACCCACACGGTGACTTACAACAAGGAGCACCGATCCTTATACAATGTTGATTTTTAAGGGATTTCAACACGACCCACAATTTAAAATGAGTTTACAAGTGAAAATCTTTTCTTCTTAATGAATAATAGATTCAAGGTTGAGAACAATAAGAGAAGAAGACAAACACTTTAATAGATAGCAATAAATGATAGCTCAATTGTTAGATGAAATTTTTCTATGAATATGATGTTTTTACAAGTTTTAGTTCAATCAATCAAAGCTTTGATATAAAAAGAAGATGAAGGATTTTTACAATGTAAGTGCAAATTTTTTTTCAAAAGTATATATCTCTTTCAATGAATAATTTGTGATAAATTAAATACTAAGAGAGAAATTAGAAATTTTGATGAATATGATGTCTACAAGCTTGATTTAATCAAAATTTCAATATGAAGAAATATAATAAGTTTATGCAATGTAAGTGCAAAAACTTCTTTAAAAATATATTTATCTTTTAAGATATATATATAAATAAGTTAAGTACAAAGAGAAATGAAAAACTTTGATGAGAGAAATGATTTTCAAAGATAAAATCAATCAAAAGTTTTTCAAGGATTAAATACTTTTAATCTTCTAAGGATTAGAAATAAGGTAGTTGAGATCAATAAAAACTTTACTTTAACGCTCAAGAAAAGTTCTTGCAAATGAAAATTTAATGAGATATTTATAGCATTCAAACCGAATAAAAAAAAAAAAGATTACAGATTAAGGATTAGGATTTGGAGGAATGGAAATTAATGGGGATAATCATCATCATTTTCATCATCACAAGGGCTTTTGAAAAAGATAAAAAGTTGGGGTAATTATCAGCCACGGTTTCGAAGAGGGGCAACCACCCTTGAAATCACCCTCCTCTCGTTTTGGGATTAGGGCTTGAAATGATTTGGGACATTCAATTTTCAAAGTTTGGCAAATTTTTGGGTTTTGATTTATGAAGGAAGACGTGTTTTTCTTTCAAAAATGGAAGAGGTGTGTTTGGTGTTGGCATGAAGATGGGACTCCCAACTTTTGAGATTTTTTTTTTTATAAAGTCATGTTTGGTATCAATTGAAATCTAAATTTTAATATAAATCAATCTTAACAATTAATTTTAATAACATATTTCATGAAATCCATAATTGTTTAATTTTTATCAAAATTTATTAAAAATTTGATTTTAATCTCCATCAAACAGAGACAAAATCATAATAAATTTGAATTTTTCTCTTTCATCTTGCTCTCTTACTATTTTCCTCTCGCCTTTTAACAAAATCTTAACCCTTCTAATTTTTAAAATCTGTATATAATTTCTCTACAAATCTTCAATTTCTAATCAAATTTTCAAGTAATTAAAACCTAAATTTGCATTTTCTCCTATCAAACTGTGTATAAAGAATGTGTCTGAACTCATTATATTCAATTTCACTTATATTTAACGAATTGTATTTATTTGATTGATTATTAGTATTGAATATTAGTTATATATTTTTACTTTCAATTACTTGAATTGATTGTTAGTATCAAATACATTATAAAATTTTTAAACGTAAATATGTATGTTCTTATGATAAATAAAATATTAATAAAATGACTATTTGAAATCAAATTGATGAAAATGATTAGCAAGATATTAATGAATAAATGTTTTTTAAATGTAAATATGTATTGTCTCGCGTCTAGTTTGAATTATTCAAAAATCAAGAACAATGTATTCGATTTGTACAGAGTTTGATTGTGCTCCCTAACTCAAAATGTCCGTGTCAGCCCCTGGCCATAACCACCGAACAAAATTTCCATCACTAATTCAGCAGAAATCGACCCACCATAAAATTTCACGAACAAAATTTTCCAAATCTTTCCCACCACAAACCGACCTACAACAAATTAAGTAGAAAAAAAATAGAAGTCTCAGCAAGATATCAACAGAAATCAAGTAATTTAAGAGTCCTTTTTGTGAACTTATAAATTAAAGAGTCTGAATTTCTCGATACTTCTCTGTGCGTGTGTTTTGGGATAGAAATTTAAGTTGTGTGATGGTGAGGCATTGGTTCCGATGGTGTACGAATGGATGACATTTTTTTACCTTTTTAACGGCAAATTTGATGAATATTGAAGGTGGGAGGGTTTTTGGCACAAAGGGTTTTAAATTGGGGATTTTCTGTAATTTTCGATAGGTAAAGAGTATATCGCAAATGAAAACGTTTATAGGGAATTTTCTACTATTAATCCTAATATTAAATATGTGATATTAGGGGCACTTGACTAGAGAACACTAAGAGATCATTTCGTTTGCAACAAATTGAACTTTGCTAAGCATTCAAGGTAAGTAAACCTGTCATTCCCTTTATGCGTACTTAATATCGCTACATGTGTTAACGTGTTACCTAAATTTACTATTATATGAACTTTATATTCTATTATTCCATTTTATGTCATTAATATCCTCATTATATATTTATGCACACACATGAAATTTCAAGAAATCAAAGTTTTCAAATATCACGAGTCAAAGAACATTTTTAAAGATATATATTCCCAATGTTTTGTTAAGAGGTAATGTCTGCACCATGAAAGGTGTGAGTGTGAAATGTGACGTGGGGAACCAACGCATCCAACCAATGTTCAATGATAATGTTAATGTTAACCGCTTTGTGGTACCACTGGTAGGAAGAATTGAGTTCCAAATAATAATTGCTCACTACATTTTGATTTATTAGACGATACAAAAAATGAGCTCACGATATTAATGTTAAGTTATATATATCATAAAAGAAAAGGGGTACATAATGAGAAACACTTTTTATTTTAAAGTAATGCATATCATAAGCATGCATCATATACATGAGATCATTCTACGTTATCCCTTCCCATTTTCAGAAGATTAAGGCAAGATAATTCGAGATAACGACTTGTGGTGACACAGACTCATCATTATCAAATTTAATTATTAAATTCATTTTATAAATAAAGTTAATATTCAATTTAATTATTCTATATTTTAAAATACTAAGTCATTGATGTTTATTATGTTGAAGAAAAAATTAAATCAACTTTCTGCATGTATGATTTTAAAAGAGAATCAAATGATAATACTTTCAAATCTAGATATCTAGATTTGGGGGTGTTACAAAAACACCATTGATGATTTTTGAAAACATTATTGATGACATTGCCATCAATGATTATTAGTGAAGTGTGTAGGTGATCATCGACGGTTGATAATCAATAGATATTAATTGTTGTTGATAATTTCATTTTGAATTAATCAACAAATATTAGCCCTTGTTTGACAACAATTATTTTCAAATTTTTTTTTTCTACATACTCATTTTCAACAACACATTCATACAATAAAATATTGAAAAATTCTACGTGTACATCAATTTTTGTACACAAGGGGCTACACCCTCCCTCACATGGGGGTAGGACCCACTGCATAAAATATTTTTTTTATTTAAGCGGGTCACACACCCATGTGAGAGGGGTGTACACCCCGATATACATTGTGATGTACGAGTAGCAAAGCCGTAAAATATTCTGCACATGAATCCAAAATCTTTCTCTATTTTTTAACCACACATTCTCCTAAAATTCAATATTCAAAACTTTATTTTCTCAAAATAATAGTCGTCAAACATGGGTTTAATTTGAATTAGCTAACTATTATACCATGAACGATCACCATCGAAATTTCTGTCGATGATTAATCGCTCCATTAATCAACAATATTAATTTCCCACTAATGTTCTTGGAAAGATTCATTTGACGATTTTTTCTATGGCCCCATATTGCAAAATCAGTTTGGTTTTGAACCTTTCTCGTCAAAGTAGATTTTCTATGGCCCCATATTTGCAATAGGTGATTTTTTTTGTCTTTAATTTCATTTTTCTTTTCCTTCTGCTCTTGGTGGTCTTTGATTTCATTTTACTTTTATTTTTAATTTATTATAACAAAAAAGATGGCAAAACAACAACAATAAAAAAAACTTGCATTAAAATAGCTACATACATGTTTTCTAGTTTCTAGGTGATGTCGATAATTACTAATGAATATATGTCAATGATCGCCAACTGTATAGCCGTTGGTACTTCCATCAAAATCATCAACGTATATCGATTTCATCAAAATCACCATTTATCATGCCTAGACGATAACCGACAGCTTCTCTTACGCAACTAAATCACTTTCGGTGATTTTTGGCAACATCACTAATCACTTATTTTTCAATGGGATTTCAATTGATTTTTCATTTATATTAATTGGAATATGTGTGTTCCTTTGGTTTTAGCTTGGGATTTCTGCTTTTTGTTGTTGGGTGTTTTGGACCTTTTCGTGCAAGTGGGAGTAGGTTATTGTGGGTGGTGGAGCCATCTTTTCTTGAATTTATTCAATTTTCATTTATGTCAAAGCAATACCATCGTGATTCCCAAGATATGGATAATCAAATCTTTCAAAAAATAAAATAAAATAAATAATAATATACACACACACACACACTAAAAAAAGTTGAACAAATTGCAAACAAAAATAATCTATTCGTAAACCTAAAATGTATTACTAACAAATAAGTACGGATGTATTATGGCATGTCGATATATTTGTTGTAAAAATGTACAAAATTAGTAAAACTAACGGAAAAATCATTATAACTAAAAAATCTAAAATTATCGATTGAGTTTTTAATAGAAATATTTAGCATTTGTTGAATTTTAACCACGGGATCCACGGCTTGTATTAAATTTTCAATCATATATTTTGTCAACTTTTATCAAAAATTTATTAAACTTGTATCAAAAGCTTTGTCGAACAAACCGCTAATAATATTTTAAACTATTTATTAATACTTGATTAGCTGCAAAGTGGAATATTAATGAAATGGGAGATTAGTAAAAGATAATTACATATTTAGAGAAGTACGGAAAATATTATATGTTGAAAAGGGGGTTTTCAGTAAGAGTAATGCTATTCATCCTCACTTTGGTTACAAACACAGTTTAAGTGACATTAATGTGACATTAAATGATATGTGAAATTAAATAAGTCATTTAATTTCACATTTCATTTAACCTATCATTTAGAGTCATCTAAACTGTGTTTGTAAATACATTGGGGATGAATAACATTACTGTTTCAGTAATTTTCACCCGTCATCCTCGTACACACATTATGCACAAACACGAAATCCAATGAGTAAATTAAAGCTTAGTAATTGATTTAGAAATACGGGTTAGGTTTGAGACTTAATGGAATATTTAACCCTTCTTGCTTTAAATAAAAGAAATATATTTTTAATATGTTATGATAAAAAGTTGATAAAATATATGATTAAACAGTTAATAAAAGTTGTGTATTCCATGAAATCCATAACTAAAATTAATTATAGACTTCGACTAAAATTTTTATCAACTTTTTAAGTTGAATCAGAACTCCATACATTTCTATTACATTGTTGTTTTTCTTGAAAGAGTAGAAATTAATTTAATTTGTGTTTCTGTAACACGCGCACACACATAAAATTACGCGAATTATCATCACCAATAAATGTGCATTTATCAATCCTTTACATCTCCCTTACATTTGCCAGTTTTACTTAAGAATTATGTATGATATTTTATCATTTTCAAGAACAAAAGAACGTCGATTTAAATTTTTGACACAAGAATGATGTATTACGAGCCACTGATTAATGCTGGTCTTCGATTGAACTCTGTGATTGTATGCTTCAAGTCGATCGAAATCTTATAATAGACTCTAAATTCACCATTCTATATATATATATATATGTGAGTAATGATCTCCTAAGCACCGTGTTTAGGAAGCACACTACGTTAGTGGGTAGTTTTTTTTGCCACCTAAGCACAGTGCTTAGGAGATCAAATTCGATATAACGCGTGCGCACACCATTTTTAGCCCAAAGTACTATCGCCAGAATCTAGAGATAATCGATACAGGGTTTTATATGTTAAATTGCTATAAACCTGTGACGGGTTTTTAAGCATTAATAGTGACTGTGGCTAAAATTTCTACACTCGTCGTTGTCATTTTCCAGAAGAATAGAACACTAATTTTATTGTTTAATGTTTTAACACAAAATATTATACAGTGAGCTATTAGATGCATGTCTTCAATAGAATTACTCTGTGATCGTTTGAATCTGAGTCGAAATTTAATTCCTCATTGAATTTTGCCATTTTATATGCTGTGTCCATGTGATATTTTAAGGATGAAATACTTTTACTAGAATCTAGATACATGTACCGTTATCAATCAAGTTTTAGCTGTCCATTTTCTCTGGACATGGTTGGTAGGAAAAGTAAGATGGGTCCAATACTGAAGTTCACCAATTAATTCAGTCATTCACGACATTGAACTAATGTACTAAAGTGCACGAACAGATCTAGAACCAAACTACAAGTCAAATTAAAAAAAAAAAAAAAAAAAGGTTCGCAATTTCTTTTTTACATAAAAAAAATTTCACACTAAAAAAATTAAATGGGCGGAGATAGGACCGGTCTACCCTGGTCCAGTCCCCCTATGTATGTCCCTACTAAAGTGGTTGATGGTTGAGCAGCTGAGCTAATATTTTGTGTGAGAGCTCCTCAATTTCCACCTTTCCAACTATCTCATTTTTTCCCTCGAGAAAACGCCTTGAAAATCTATTCTTCTAATCCGCGGTGTCGTTCGGATTTAGTATACAAAATAAGGGCACCACACGCGTGGATGCACAGTTGTAAGACGCCAAAAAGAAAAAAAAAAAAAAGGACGTTTGCTTCTTAGACAAAGACTGGAGAATATGATGCCCTGCTGGGATATGAGATTTTCTTTAATATTATACTGCACTTTTAAAAATTCATAGAATTAACAGTAAGTGGGATCATAAATCATGTATTGTAATTATTGTCATGTTTCAGAAGAGAGGAAGATCTATCTTTAATTGATTGCGTATGAGCGAATATCTTTGTTTGATGAACGAATTATGGAAATCACTGTTTATGGATTGAATGAAAGTACAAAAGAAAAATGTGCTTGAGCTGGAATCAATTTAGGAGAAATGCTTTTGAGTTGAAAAAGAAAGATACCAAAGCAAAGAAGAGGGGGATCGATGGATACATTTAGGACTTTCCTTAGGTAATGCAATATCAGATTAATTCTTTCTTAACCAGCTAGCTTTTACATTTAACCAGAAAGCAATACGATGAACATATACTTGCAACATTAGCCAATGGGACCCTTGTTGCCAATATTTATGCTAGAACATTATTTACATAGTCATCAATGTCATTTTCCATCCCAGATTCTAATATTTTAATACAAGAATAGTTTATTACAAAAAATGTTATTGAGAAAGTTTTTCTTAGAATTTTACATCCTACTTGATTGTGAAAATATATCCTAAAGATTTTCACCGAATTTACAACCTGTTTGGTAGCATTTAAAATCAAGATTTTAATCTAGGTTAAAGTCAATAATTAATTTTAACCATACATTTCATGGGGCTCACAATTTTTGAACAGTACATTTTATCAATTTTTATTCAAATTTACTAAAAACTTAATTTTAATCTCCACCAAATAGGGGCTTAATATGACAATGTTTAGTTTACATGCACTGTTGGGCTCTTCATTTTAAGCAAAAAATGCAGAATAGGTCCAAAAAAACCCTAAAAACATTTTATTCCTACTTACCTACCTAAGCATTTAATTTTGTTTGCCAATTTTTTGGGCAAGTCACCACCCTAGGGTTATCCTCACTTTACCTTCCTTCTTTATTGCCACACGTTTAGGGTTATCTTTTTCAATTGATAAAATCTAACCACACGCTAGATGTAGCGATAATCAACACTCACCAATCATATGTCACATTAGTGCGTGTGCACTTTTAGCTCACAGTTGACAAGACAACGACTATCAAACCAATATGCACTCAAGGTCCCCAAAATATTGACGCTAGAAGCACTTTGGGTCTCAATTCTTAGATTTTGGCAATTGCATTCCCGAACTTTCATAATGGTGCACATGGTTCCTTTGAATGGATATGTGTTTGTTTCATCGTCAATTATACACCTGCCACACACGTTAAAACACCCTTTTTAGCGGTGCACATCGCGTTTCTCCTCCAAAATCAAAACATATTTTATCAATATATATCGTGAGATTTACAAGTATTATCTATTTATTCACCACCAATTTTTTATATATCTATAAACACAACTATTTGTAATTACACTTGTTAAACATATGCTAAAGTAACTTCTCCCTAATTTCTTCTTAAATGTTTTTCTTCTTCGAAGCTTTTTTTTCTATGGAAGCTAAGTTTTGCACTATGGTATGTCAACGAAAATGAAGACACCATGCTAAAAGGAATTATGCCCAACATTTTGTGTTTTGGACAAGGACAACCGGGTATCAGAGCCCTGTTTGAATGATGGTTGGTGAAATCAGAAGATGATTGCAAGTCAAGATCTAACTGGTTGGAATGTTGATAAATTTTGTTGGTACACCAATGACTAATAATGCTGCCAATTTTGGTAGTGCCGACGTATGAATTGAGGGAATTACAAGCCAAAGTGAAGTAGATTTTTCCATCCAATTTTGGCAGCACCGACATAAAGTTTACGTCTATTGCTGGGGGGCGTAATGACCCTGACATAAAATGTTATTGCTCCCTCGTTAGAGGGTGAAGTTGCATTACTAAAATGAGGGACCCCATTTTAAATTTTTAAGCGACGATGCTGCCATGTCAAAAATTAAGATGTTGGAGCCAAATTCGTTTAATGGTACACAAAATGCGAAATAACTGAATAATTTTCATTGGAATCTGGCGCATCATTTCTAGGATGCACAACATGTACTTATCCAGAGATGAGAAAGTGTGGTGAAGGATCGAATTGCAATAAGATAAGTGTTGGAAGATGAAAATTATGACACGGGAAGGCTTGAGAAAGAATTGAAGAACCAATTTCTACCTTGATGAGAAAGTGTGATGTTTCTTAAAGAACAACAAGATGAGCTACCTGAAGAGATTGTACCTCGATTGAATCCAATTCGACTAGTTACTGCAGATGAAAAGTTATAAAGATGTAGTGTATTTTGCTGCTGTGTTCGATTAATCAGGTGGATGATGAATCAAGTGGATGAGGCACTGGATTGCAGTATCGCGTGTGGTTGGCAGATGGACATATTGCTTTCCTTAAAAAAAATCAAGACGAACGCATACGAATGCAAGTTGGACCGATCGCCCAACTTTCAAGAATGAAGGGAAAAATGTTTAACTCATTGGAAGTAGTAGAATTCCTTTGGCAGTTATTGTAGAAAATGCTGAGACGTATTTGTGAATTCGTTTGACGAGAATGTCGAATTCTTCCGATGGGAAAGATTTGTTAAACCCATTTGAGAAAAATATTTATCTTATAAGATGAGGAACTCATAAATTGCGTGGGCCAAAATTGATTCATATGTATGTCCCATAATTAATTCAAAACTATTTGTCTTATAAGTTAGGAGGACCACATTTAGGTAAATTTTGGTCAACACGAGTTATGAGTCCATCATCTTATAAAGGATAATGCTATGTGTCCATAATGATCACATGTTTGGCCCTTATTGGAGAGATGAGGGGTTATAAAAAGCTAATTTTTTTGCCAAACATGTCCTAAATGCATCAAGTGCTTGGCAGATGGATGTTTAATGAAAAAGATACAATAGCTTTTCATCAAGGACTCGCGTGACCCATTATGAAAGTTTGCGGACGTGATCGCGAAAACATATAAGAATTGGGATCCGTGTGCTCCTAGCATCAATTCCTTTCCCTTCAAAGAATGGAGAGTGTATTTCACTCTTTAACACTGACGTTTGACTAGGGTTTCAAAAAACGCATAATGGATATGATAAGTCATCCCACCACCTTGCTGCCTTGCTGGCGAAATCTGATTGGATATCTCTCTCCTCTCTCTACAATGCACACATGTTATGTTTTTTCGTATAAAATTGTATGTCTCAACAGTGCACACACACTCTCTCTCTCTCATACTTCGCTTTCTCTTTCTAAAACATTTCCCTCACTCTCTCTAACAAAATTCAAACCTAAAAAATCCTAGGGTTCTCTAAAATTTCGCACTCGAATTCCTCACAGCCACCTTCGGATCTGTTCAAGAAAATCATATGTCTGAATTCTCCAGTTTCTTCTCTATTAAATAAGAAGCAAATTTCTGTGAGCCGTGGAGAAATTCTTCTAGGTCGGTCAGTGAGGTATTGATCTGGTTTTCGATTCCAAAAAAAGGTTCGTTTTTTCTTATCCTTTCACTGTTAACTGTATGTATATGTTTTTAGGTATAATTATTTGTTTTCCCTTGTTGATTTTTACTGGGTTTTAGCTGAATTTGAACTTATTTTTTCCCCCTTAAATATCTGTTTCTGTTAAAAGTGAATTTATTTCTAATTATTTTGTTGGTCCATTTATTTTCATTTTTGTCCTTTTTGGGTTTGATTTCATGTGATTGTTCTTATTATTTTATGGTACTTCTTATTTATCTGAACTAGGCCGCGTCCATCGGAATAATCAAAACCTTTAATATCTAAACCCTAATTATGTTAGTGGAATTTATTCATAAGATTAATCCATGTGGAATTTTTATTATGCGGTTTAAGTTAATTTTCGACGCGTTGATGAATCTTTTTAATATTACTTATGAAAAATAAGATTAGTATTTTTCATCTCTAGTAACCCTAAAGTTGAATTTCGTGAATCATTTTCCTGTCTAGTATATTAGTTTAGCTGTGTGTGGATTGTATCATTTGCAGAATTCGAAGAATTTTGAATTGGACACAACCTCATCTATGTAGTCACTGTGGACTAGGGTTTCAACATTTGTTAACACTTTGAGCTGCCACGCGTGACTGTCGTGTATTCTTATTTGTCTTTCTTCGAGCTGCCATGCATTACTAATTCATTCTTAATTGCCTGCCAATCTCCCAAATTTTTCGCATACAATATTGCAACAACTTGACTTAGTTTGCTATCACTCGTGCATTATAATGGCTTGAATTCACATTCTTTCATTTGATTGGATTGTAACATACATTCGTTACCTTTATAGCATGCTTTCATAGCAAGGAGTGGATAAGACTGGATCACTACTATTAAAAGAAAAGCACCTAAAAGTTTGTTCACTATACTTTTGAATCTTGTTTACCACCGTGCAACACAAACGTGCACTTTGACGTGAACTTTCATTAAGCTTTGAACTTTGAGGTGTATCAGTATTATTGTACATTGGTATGGGTTCATGTACCAAGTTATCTGAATGCATGCATATTACTTCATCCAATGGTTTTAGGCTTTTGCTTTTGAAATGGAGAAAAGTATTGTGGAGATGGAAGTAAATCATCAAAAATGCAATTCTACTGCATCTACACCAAGGCCCTTAGGAATGCTCATTCGGATAAACTCAATAGCTATAGATCTCGGAAACGTTGCAGAAGAGGATACACAAGAGCACGAACACTTCTCCATACGGTAAGCCTTTTTTTAGAAGACTTCGCCCAGCTTGTTTCACTTGTTGAATTCTGTTGTCCTCAAGGGCTATCCTCTACTCATTGTATGGTTTTGTGTGGTCAATTTGTGCATTTATGCATGCTTACATGTACGATTCCCCATTGAAAATAGTTCATGATAATTTACATTGAAGATACTGAACATACAAGCAGACTCAAGTTGATGCAGAGTTCCCAATATTCTTTCTTCTTAGGACCCGATAATAACATATTTCATTTCACATGGGTTCCTTTGTTGAATGTTTGAGGACATTATTTTATACATAAGGTATCGTGTAGGAGCTCTTTAAGTTTCAGTGAGAATTTTTACTGCATATATATATATTCTAATATTAGAGCTAGTTAGTTTGTGCTGAAATTAATTGTTCTTATTAGATAAAATTGATATAGGCACAGGGAGTACTGTGTGATCTCTTAACTATCTTACTCATATTGTATAAAGACATGATTACATCAAGGTTCATTAGTGAGGTTGTATACACATGAAAGTTACCTACAAACTAGCAAATGTAAATTTTTCTGAATTTCTACTGTGAATGCAGTGGATATGTCGCTGGCATGAGGAAAAAGGATCGAAAGCTTTGTACACCTTTCGCTTCACAAGCTAATGATGGTAATTTGGAGGAGAACCTCCCTCCATTATACGTCCCCAGATTTAGATGGTGGGAGTGCTTAAACTGTGTTTCAGATATTGTGACAGAAAATAGTTCAGAAGAAATAATGATGGAACAATCTCCCATACCATTAAACAAAGATAAAATAATTCGTACAAATTCTCCTACCAGGGATGGAGAAAAAGATATACTGTTGCCGTCTAGATGCAAGCAAGCAAGAAATGCTGAAATTGGTGATCAAGCTGTTGCTTGTACATACTAAAGCATGATCTCATTACTAATGCATTAACCAAGCTTAAGTTTGGCTTACCAATTTAATGTCTCTTTATTGCAGTACGTATCCCGACTACTTTTGCAGATGACAAGCCTGGATCAGATGGCTTTAGAAATAGCAGAAACTGCAGTCATGTAAATGATATTCCAAAATCTAATCCGTGCTCGTCAACCAGACAGACAAGTATAACATGTGAGTTTGTGATTAATCTGGAAGCATTGCTAAAAAACTTTCCGTAGTGGGTTTAGCTTGAATATTTTCCCCATGTTCCTGGCTGTAATAACCATTATGTTTGTGCAGGCAGAAAAAGTGGAGCAAATTTTATGGATGGGGAAGGTCGCAATCTGAGTTTTGATACAGAACCTAATCCTCACCAGGCTCAAGAAACACGTACAAATACAGCATGTAATTTGACAGCATCATTGAATTCTTTAAAAATGCTTATTTTTCATTGTTGTTAAATTATGGAAAAGAGTAATATTTTGATTAATTTTTACAGATTATATGAAATCTAGAGATGTTGATGTCCTTGAGCCAAACAACTCAAGGACTGATATTGGTGATATCAGTGATAAGGCTGTAAATGCTGATACAACACATGCAATTGGACTCCTTTCAGTTGAAGTGGATAAGCACGACAACGGATCATCTGGAAGTGACAATAAATTAAGTGGATTGCTACATAAGAGAAAGCCTAAGTTGCGTTATCTTGCAGAAATATTGGATGGAGAAAGTCTTTCTGTAAACAATCACCCAAAATTGAGTGCTTCATCCAGTGAAATGCATACTGTGTCTGCTGAGATAGGAGCAGTTTCATCTCCTCAGGATCAGGAGGATTTCCTTGAACATGTTGGAAAAGGTATCAGAAGCGCTCAGAGGAAAAGAAAGATTACTCGAGAAGAAAACAAAAGACCCTCGGAAATTAGCTGTCCAAGTAGTTCAGCTAAAAAGCTCAGGGCTTCTAAAGTAAATTCAGAGGATAACTCTGTTGAAATTTCTGACTCACAATCGGAAGGAGGTGCATCTACACGAGTGGATTCTAAGATTGGTGCGAAAAGTCGAAATATCAAGCCGGGCAAAAGCAAAGATCTTGTTCTCAGTAAAGAGAAAAGTCAGATCCCTATAGACGAGTGGTTGTCTCTCCCCGTTCCTGAGTTAGAGGTGCCAAAGATAACTTCTGTAGTCTCTACTAATTTGCCGAAATACAATGTTCCTACCCCATCGGGACAAATGGAACCATTTTTTAGAAGTTTCCAGTCTACACAACAAACTGTGTTGAACTCCAACTTGTCCAAGAATAAAAGGTTTGAAGTTGAAGCTGGTCAGATGGCTCCCAAAAACAGCAAGTTAGGAGAATGTTTAGTTAAAGAGAGAGTGGCATTGGATCTTTCTCTCAACAGCTCTATGAGTGCAGAAAGAAATGACAATGCTAGGTCATCAATCGTGCAACAAAAGGGCATTCATAATAAGGGTCCTCAGAGGAAAGAATTTCTGTGGGATCTGAATGAGATAATTACTCATAAAACTGCTATGCAGGGAGAGAAGCAATTTTCAACTCTACTTGATAATGGTGGTTTACCTCTGCACAAGAATTTGGTAAGCAAATTTCTCTTTAACTCATTCTTCTCAAAATACTTAGTTGCTGGTTTATGTTTTTAACTTTTTAATTTTTCCTGGAAAGAAGCAGAAGAGAGGTTGGGGGTGGGGGATGCTGGGAACCAAATCCTGGTATTGCTGATTGTTTTAGTGATACAGTTGATGGCAGTATGTCTTTTGCAGGTTAAACTGATGTATGAAACAAGTGTAAACTTTGAAGACCATTTCATTGAGGACTTGTCAATAATTCATCAGTTAGGAATTACAATATATTTGGCTGCATTATGAGGATTCCACTTGAAAGTAAATTCAAGATATCACATATTCTTCTGATCCCTATACCAGTTTCATGCTTGATTTATATGAACTTTTTTCATTACAAATTTCCTTCATATGTCAGGGAATCGAAACTTATTTGTTTACTTGAAATAGTGCAAGCTAGAATCCTAAGTACTCAAACTTTTTTCCAGGATATCTCTTCCTCCTACAGCAAAGAGAATGCTGGAGAAGGGCAAGAGCGTCCAAGAGTTTCTGCTCCACAAACTGACCAAGAAACCGATAAGAGTATTGAACTTAGAGCATCAGATGACATCCCGATGGACATAGTTGAGCTGATGGCTAAAAACCAACATGAAAGGGCTCTTGGTAGTTCAAAGAAGTACATCCTACCCAAGGAGACCAATAAACCTGTTATAGGGTCTTCTGCTATTTACGGCATCAAATGTCCTAGCACGACCAACTTTTCGCTTGGGAGCACAAGCAATGACATGGTTTTGGCAAATGATAATGTTGGAACTATCCAAAACAATCCTATAAGCTTCCCTCTCTTGAACACAAATCAGTTCAACGTGGGAAAACCAGAGGAAAACCAATCAAGATTCTTCAGCTCATTCCCACAGAGTCAACACAGTAAAATGCAGCTTTCAGCTTCAGGCTACAATGTAATGGGACCAATACTTGGCGAAGGAGCAAAGACAATGTGGCCTCCTAGGAGGGAAAACATACGTTCATTCTCAGACCAGCACCATAAAGGAAAGACTGTTAGTGACATAAAGGGTGGTGATATGAAAAATCAAGCTTTATGTGACACATTGTTACTTGAACAGGGGATAATTGAGCCAGGTCAGAAATCCGTTGGATCGTTAGATCCTTACTCAAATGACACAATTCCAGCAATGCAATTGCTGTCTTTGATGGATCGGGGAATGATATCCAATACTTTCAATGTGGGTGCCAAAGAATACGTCAATAAACCCTTTTCTCCCTGCAATCACCACTCCAGGTTCAACGGGGAAGAGAATTTACTCAATAGATCACTCTTTTCACAGCAACATCATCCTAAGGATCTTATTTGGCTGCGGTCTGGTGTTTGTAATGCTGGTGAAAGCTCGAAGAAGCCTGCATCTTCCTTAAACTGTAAGAGCCTAACTTTTTTAAACTATCATGTATTCTTGCTTACTGTTGATTTACTTCGTTGGAAAAGTAGACAGAGATGAAGATTTGAAGTGAGAATGGAAAAAATATTATTAATCAGAATCAGTGTATTTATACAATAGTTTGGACCCGTCTATTCCATATATCTACGGACATAACTAATGAGATCACTAAACTAATTAGAGTACGAAACAGATGTTTAAAGTTGGATATAACATAACAAATGACATTTATCTTTAAATAATTTTCTGCTCTACTTCACTGAAATATTTCTGAAAAGGCTAACGGGTTTTGTAGATCAAATGTCCTCTAAATTTCTGGAGCAAGAAATCTCAGGAAGACCACAGAAATCTGAGTCCCCGAGAGGTGCTTCACGTGCTATTCGAGATTCTTGTTTTGGTACGGATAAGCAAAAAGCCATCCTTGGTACCTCAAGTCCTACGGGTTTTTCTCAGAAATCTTATAGACATGAAGGACCATCAGGCACCATGAACTTGGAGGTCCCTAATAAACTTTCAGCTTGGCCAGTGAGAAGCAATTCGGAAATGGTTCTTTGCACTCTGAACCGAAACCCTGCTGAATTTAGTATTCCAGATCCTCAAAACAAGTACACCATTGGTGCAAAAGATTTGAAGTTCCAAAAGAGGAATGTTTACAAAGAAATACCCCGCTCTATTAAAGTGAATGAGCAAAAGAGACAAAGGGTTACAAAGGATGCATCAGCAAAGAAGTATGCAAGAAAATAGCTCATTCTGAGGTACTCGTCAGCCGAAGATCGCTTCTGCATGTTCCTTTTAAAACTCCTAATCTAAAGTTTGGATGGAATTTCATGTGAGATTTTGTTTGTCTTGTTTTCAGCTGTATAATTTCGAATTTTTGCAAATAAGAAAAATTATAAAACTATATGCATGTTAAGATATGGAAGTCAATTAAATTATGCATACTCATGTTGATGATTAAGAAATGAGTTGCTAGACTCCGGTACATGGTTCTGTATAAGATCTTTATTGCAATGAATGACTTGGTATAATTTCAAATTGACACATTTGGAATATGTATCGATAGTCGATAGATGTGTTGTACTTTTCCTTAGCAGCAAACTTATTTTAGACGAGATGTGATGCTTATAACCTGGTAGTTCTCGAGTAGAGGTTACATATCTTGAGTATCGAGCTGTCAATGCATGCCCCTTTTTTTCTGGAATACTTATTGGTCACGCTTGATCTAGGAAAATGCCAGTTTTATCCTTTCAGATAAATCCGTCTATCGGTTACCTTTTTCGGACTCAGGGGCGGAGCCAGAAAGATATGTTAGGCTGGACTGTAAATTAATTTTTTTTTTCAATAAACTTATACCATAAAAAATGCTCTTAGCCACACAGTAAAATAAAAATCGGATCCAAAATCGGGTAAAATTATGCACGGTTAACTGGTTATGACAAAATCGCTCAAAATCCACTGAACCGGCCGGTTCAACCGTAAACCGATGAACTGGTCGTAGTTTGGTTGTTTTCCTAATTTTTTTTTCTTTTTTAGTTTAAAAAATATTAAAGCCCTTGTTTGATCCACATTATTTTTTCATTCTCATTCTTCTACTCATTTTCAACCACACATTCTTCAATAAAATAATATTTTTTATCATATCAATAACTTTTCCTTTTTGTTCAACCACATATTCCCCATCACATCAACAAAAAAAAAATGCATTCTTTTGAAAATAATGTGCACCAAACATGGGCTAACTTTATGAATGGACCTAATAAACTATTGGATGACATGCTCATTTTATAGATGTACTTCTCTCAAATAGTTTTATAAACTTTTAATGTAGGATAATGTCTTTTATAGATGTTCTTCTCTCCAGTGGTTTCATAAACTTTCAATGTGGGATATTGACATAACAAAAAAGTGTTAAAATACCCATCAAAATCATTTTCCAAATGTATGTCTAATTGACTAATTTGATTTTGAATCTCAACTAATTAAATTGTAATATTTACTTTTATCGTTTCATTTATTTAATTTTCAAACTTAACTTAAATCACTCTTGATTATTAATATATTAATGTAAGATATCATTTTCTATAAGTTTAAACTATTTTAATTTAACGAAGTAAACTATTTGAACATATTGATTTTTAATTTTGAAGTATCGAGACTAATTGTAGGATAATGAATCTAATTAACAAAGATAGATTTAATTTGAATTATTAATATGAAAATTTAAAAAAAAAAAGAAGTTATTGTTTTCATAGTATTTTATTTAGGAGCAAGAAAATTCTTACTAATATGTCGAGAAGGATGAGCAGAAACAAATGGATCATTGGTTCTGTCATTGCAATCTTAGTCATAGCAATTATTTTGATTCTTTACTTCAAGCTCACCCATTAAATTTGTTGGCCTGAATATTTGGAATCCTGCGTGTTGCATTATTTTTGAGGATACTTGTGAATGTTTTTGGGTAATTTGGTCTATGTACTTTTGCTTCTAGGCTAGGCTATAGTCCATCCCAGCCCCCTCCCCCCTCCCTCCGCCCACTAGAATTTAGGATCCGTTTGATTGCAAAGGTGGAAAATGGGTGGAAAGAAAATATTTTACTAAAAATTGAATTGCCTAGAATTTGTTTTACTGGGAATTGTAATTAATTATGTTTGATTGGTATAATTTTTCATTTGGAAAATATTGAAAGTTTGGCATCCGTTTGACTTCATTTTTTATGGAAATTGTCCATTAAAGTGATAATTTTTTCTACCACTGCGTCTAAAATTTGTTCCAATTACCAAAAAGTAAAAAAAAAAATTTTAAAAATTAGAAAAAAATTACTATATTCTTTTGACTTTGTTTTGCATAGAAATTGTCAACAAAAGTGAAAATTCTTTTTGCAATAGTTGATAGAATTTGTTGTCATTGCTAAAAAAAAAAAAGATGGAAATTGATTTCCCACCTAATAGGTGGGATAACAAAATCAAGAAAATATGCATAAAATGGTTGTACCTAGAAAAGGTAGGAAAAACAAAAGCCAAGAAAACTTTTGCAATCAAACACCACTAATTGGGTGAAGTTGGAAAACATTTTCTTTTTCCACCTAATTTTCTAGGCTATCAAACACACCCTTAAAGTAAACAAGTGTGTTGAAGAGTTTAGCCACCGTTTGACATCAATTTTTTACCAAATTCTCATTTTTCTACAGTACTTTTTCACCCATTTTCCACTAAATGCGGGACCCATGGCTGAAAAATTCAATGACTTACCTGACATTTCCTACGCACAAAGTACCGTTGGAATTCAAGTCAAATTTTTAAATGTCGTAAATTCCATTTTTGCCCTTTAAGTTATCATTTGTTTCTTTCAAATAATATCTCCATTGAGAGGGCAAACATGTAAATATTGATAGTACATTGAAGGGCAAATTTGTCCAGATAATACAACAACCTTATCATCTCTACATTCAATCTGATGGCTGATTCAATCTTTTGTCTAAAAAATGTAGGAGGATACTGTAGGAAAATGAGAATTTGGTAAAAAAAAATGGGTTTCATAAAACTTACTCTAGTTATAAATGAAAAAGGTCAAACGGATTCGATCAAGCCTATTCTTGAAATAAACAATTCACACAAAAGCTTATTAACGTTGTTGACAATGAAACTTATCAAAGATATTCGTTTCCCAACAAAGTTTGACTTGTTCACAAATATAGCAAGTCATTTTCGAGCCCCAACATTTCCCACTTGTCCGACTATTGTTGAGTAGTTTCTGAATATCAAATGGACCTCTCTAGAAGGTAATTTTAATGTAGCTTATTTTTTCAATCATTTCTTGATCATGTCCAATTGCCATGTTCAATGAAGGTCTATTTATATATAATGATCACATTGTAGTAGATATAGTTTAGCGTTAAAATTAAGTAAATTACTTATTTCGACACCTAAGTAAGAATTACTTTAAAAGAAGTCATGCTTGGTCCCAATTTTTGAAAATTCATTTTCCTTCTAAATTTATTTTCAACCACACATTTCTTCAACTTCTATCACTATCTGTTAAAAATTTGATTTTTATTCAATCCGAATAGGGGGAAGTAACCTTTTTAATCACAAGCAACTCGAACATCATCGTCATTTGAGCTCCTCACCAGCCCTATAAGATTGAATCTCGAACTCTAGCATTTTCTATATTTACAATGCTCAATCTTTGATTATAAAGAGGGAGTACATATTTAATATTAAGGGCCCGTTTGATTGTAAATGTGGAATTTGGGTGGAAAGAAAATGAATTATAGGGAATTGAATTGTCGAAAATTTGTTTACTGAGAATTGTAGTTAATTGTATTTGATTGGTATAATTTTCCACTTGAAAAATGTTGAAAGTTTGATGTTTGTTTGTCTTCGTTTTTCATGTAAATTATCCATTAAAGTGATAGTATTTTTTACAATTAGGTTTATAATTTGTTTCAATTGCAAAAAAAAAAAAAAGATTTTTTTTAAAAAAAATTATCATATCGAATATCATTCGTTTGACTTTATTTTGCATGAAAATTATCAATAAAAGTGATAAAAAAAATTTACCATTGTGTCTAAATTTTTTTCCAATTGTCAAAAAAAATGGTTGGAAATAGGTTGTCCACAAAACCAAGAAAAATGTGAGCAAAACCAAGAAAATGAATTCCATGGAGGAAAAAAGTGTATTAAACCGGCAAAGTTGGAATTTGGAATTTATTTTCCATTTTTCATGAAAAATAATGGCCTATCAAAAGGCCATAAGAGCAGAATTCTACGTGAATAAATATAAAATAAGTAAATAATATGCATACGCTTGAATTGCTTCTCTCAGAAAGTTAGCCTTTTAAAATAAATTCGAAATTTTAGAAAGTTAATCTTGTAAAATGAATAATATTTACTCTATTTTTTGCTATTTCATCTGAATAAGTGATTAATCAAACCAATTTGAAAATTAGATAATAGCAAATTTTATAATATCCAAGAAATATATATTTTTTCTTAAAAATTGTTTGTCTATGCTCGTTCCAGAAATTTTATATTATCCAAGAAATTGTTTTTCTTAAATTTATTAAGTCAACAATATCCTCGATGTCCATTTCCATTTTAAAAGTTCAATCTTGTCAAAAAGAGTAGTGAGTAGTCACAACGTTTATATTCTATATGTTTATTATATATATTGATGGGAAATTTACCTTGACTAACTAAATATTATTGAAGACCTGAAAATTTGGAATCGAAGAAAATTTCCACATATTTCGAGCTTGATTTAAACTGATAAAATGATAAGAACAAAAATAGATTCATTAATACAATGAACTCTATTTTCTGCACCATATATATATGTCCTTGTTTGGCACCCATTCTTGAAAAAAAAAAAATCACTTTCTTCATTTTAACCACACATTCTTCAAATAAAATAATATTACACACAAATGTAAAAAATTTCATCATTTTTACATTACACATTCTCTCATCAATTAGTGGAGGGGGGATTCTAATTCAATAAAGTTATTTGTACAAAGTTGGGTTACAAAAGTATTATAATTTTATTTATTTAGCATGCGAAATATGTAGAGACAAAGAGAAGGAAATGACAAACCGAATAAATGCTTGATGAAATTGCAGAAACAGTAGATTGAGGCTAGAATTCGACTCTATTTCCTTAAGACGATTTTGGCTTGTTACGGTGCTTACAGTTGACGTCATCGCCTCCTAAGATACAACAATCTTTCTCTTGCGGTGTAGAATCACTCCAAACAGCAAGAACGGCAAACCAGAAAAGTTACGTACTCTCTAAATGAATGAAAACAATTTTTGTTTATGCAGAATGCAAGAGAATAAAATGAACAATTTTTGAATGATTAAATTCGGAAATCAGGGATCCTATTTATAGATTTCCAAAAGCTACAGGCCAAGAGTTGCAACTCCTTGAAAGATTATTTCTGAATAGACACAACTATGGATTTGTGTCAGTTTAGTCCGAACAGTTTCGAATAAGTTTGAAAAGACACACCTTTTCAATTAATTAATAATCGAATTTTGGAAATAAATAAATAATTTTAATTTATTTTGTCCAAAAAGAATATAGGAACCAACCGCGACCCACGACCCGAACCCGAGCTCGTGCTCGTGCGGTGCCTGCCGAGCTGAGCAGAGCCAGTCGGACAGACGGCGACGCGCACGCGTGTAGGTTTTGGACTAGTCTAGACATTATCTAAGATTTCCCCATTCCAAAGACTATTGGTACCCCTTGGGGCCCAAACATATATCCAAACTTGAGATATATAAATTGGTTCAAAATTCTTTCAACTTCCTATGTGGGATAAAGTTCCACACTTGATTCCAAATTCCAAGATTTTTACTTTCAAGTTGCCAACTTCTAACATTAATTTCTCATTCATTTGGAAGCGGTTTTGTGAAATTAAATATATCACGAATATCTACTTGCAGAGTAAAACGTGTTTGACCATTGACCAACACAAACCGGATATTGGGTCCCACCCGAATACTTGGTCAAACTTGACCCATTCCCAATAATCCCCCACATGAATGGAAATTACCGAAAATATGCAAATGAAATGCAGACACGAAAGAAAGAGAGAGTACAAGCGGAAAGTTATTGTATCAGGAGAGGTAGTTTGCGGCTTTGAACCTGCCTTAGTGAAATACTATCGAATTTACTGGCTAGTCGGTGAACGTGATGTCTTGAACCGCCCAAC
>CM032627.1:28138293-28227043 GCA_019097785.1 Fraxinus excelsior
TCGCCTCGATCATCCTCATACTGGATTCTGCAACTGTTTTAATCTTTCTGCTTTGTTCGTTTAATGCTTTGTATTCTGCTTTTACTCGTTTAATGCTTCATGTTTTACTCATTTAAATTAATACATTCCGTTCTTACTGTTAAGCAAGTCGATTCTGGAAATATTATTTACTGCAACAAATTATATTATACCCAACAATCTTAAGACGTTTTTCTTAAATACTTTTCCAGATTGTACTTGCTTAATTCTGCAGAGACTATTCTGCTACATTACTATTCTGCAGAGTTTTAATTCGAAAAAAATTCTGACTTGTTGATCTTCTGTTTTGAAAACAGAAATGGCTAACACTTCTGGAACGAATGCAATTCCCACTAATGTGGCTGTGAACCCCACTGTGGCTGTGACCCCTACTGTGACACCAACTATGACTGGTCCGTCGCTTCAACTCATATTCCTCATGGAGATAAGCCTGAAAAATTTAATGGGGTCGATTTTAAGAGATGGCAGCAGAAGATGCTGTTCTATCTCACTACTCTGAACCGGCAAGGTTTCTCACTGAGGATCCTCCTTTTATTCAACAAGGAGAAAATAATCGAGTTTCGATTATTGCTTTGGACGCATGGAAACACTCTGACTTCCTATGCAAAAACTATGTACTGAATGGGTTGAATGATTCGCTATATGGTATATATAGCGTAATGAAAACTGCAAAAGAACTTTGGGAATCTTTAGAGAAAAAAATATAAAACTGAAGATGCTGGATCTAAAAAATTCCTTGTCGGTAAATTTTTAGATTATAAAATGATTGACTCTAAATCTGTTATTTCCCAAGTTCAAGATTTGTAAGTACTTCTCCATGACTTACATGCTGAAAAAATGACTGTAAGTGAGTCATTCCAAGTAGCAGCAGTAATTGAAAAACTCCCGCCCTCATGGAGAGATTTCAAAAATTACCTCAAACACAAACGCAAGGAAATGAACATGGAGGAGTTGATTGTGCGTTTGAGGATCGAAGAGGATACAAAGAAATCTGAAAGGAGGAACGGGGGACCAAGCATGGAAGCTAAAGCAAACATGGCTGAATCAAGTTCAAGGAAGAACATGAAAAGGAAGCACTCAAGCTTTGCCCCGAGGAAAAATGAAAATAACCAGAAGAACAAGAAGTTCAAAGGGGACTGTTTCAACTGTGGCAAACCCGGACATCGTGCAAGTGACTGTCGCAAGCCTAAAAAGTAAATTGACCGTGCACATATTGTTGAAACTGAAAATCTAACTGAAGGTGCTCAAGAAATGCACCTATCTGCTGTAATATCTGAATGTAACAGTGTTGGAAATCCCAGGGAATGGTGGGTGGATACTGGTGCCACTCGCCACATTTGTGCTGAAAAGAGCGTGTTTTCTGAGTACAAACCTATCGATGGAGAACAACTGTTCATGGGAAATTCCTCAAGCTCAAAGGTTGAAGGACAAGGAAAGGTGACCTTGAAGATGACATCTGGCAAGGAACTCGTCCTCAACAATGTGCTGCATGTGCCGGACATTCGAAAAAATCTTGTTTCTGGTTCCCTTCTTAGCAAGAATGGGTTTAAGTTAGTATTTGTATCTGACAAACTTGTACTAACTAAAAATGAAATGTACGTTGGGAAGGGTTACATGACTGATGGGATGTTCAAGATGAACGTTCTTACTATTGTACCTAAATTGAACAAGATGAATGAAACTTTTACTTCTGCGTATATTGTTGATTCTTCTTGTTTATGGCATAAAAGATTAGGACATGCAAATTTTAAATCTGTGCGCAAATTAATGAACTTAAATTTGCTACCTTCTTTAAGTTTCAATCCTAATCACAAATGTGAAACTTGTGTTGAGGCTAAGTTAGCCAAAAGACCATTTCCATCAGTTGATAGAAATACTTACCTTTAGAATTAATTCACAGCGATATACGTGACTTGAAATTCGTACAAACTAAAGGTGGGAAAAAGTATTTCATTACTTTCATTGACGATTGCACTCGGTTCTGTTATGTTTATTTGTTAAAAATCAAAGATGAGGCTTTGGAAATGTTTAAACATTATAAGAATGAAGTGGAAAATCAACTTAGCAAAACAATAAAAATTGTTTGAAGTGATAGAGGTGGAGAATATGGAGCGTCGTTTGAAGAATTTTGTTCTCAACAAGGCATCATTCATCAAACAACGGCTCCTTACTCACCTCAATCTAATGGTATTGCGGAACGAAAGAATCGTACGCTTAAAGAAATGATGAATGCTATGTTGATTAGTTCTGGTCTACCACAAAATTTGTGGGGGGAGGCTATCATCTCGGCAAATCACATTCTTAATAAAATACCACACAAAGTAAAGGATGAAACATCTTACGAATTATGGAAAGGTCATAAACCTTCATATAAATACTTGAAAGTGTGGGGGTGTTTGGCAATGGTAGAAATGCTAAAACCTAAACAAATAAAAATAGGACCAAAAACTGTAGATTGCATATTTATTGGATATGCTCATAACAGTAGTGCATATCGTTTCCTTGTGCATAAATCCGAGATTCCGGATATACATGAAGATACAATAATTGAATCAAGGAATGCAAGTTTCTTCGAAGATGTCTTTCCTCGTAAAGACAAAAGTGATGTAAGTTCAACAAAACGAACTTACGATACTGCAAATGATGATGAAAATGAAGAAGAACTCAGACGCAGTAAAAGGACTAGAAAGTCTACATCCTTCGGTTCAGAATTTCTAACGTACATGATCGAAGATGAACCAAAGACATTTAGCGAAGCAATGTCAACACCAGAGGCTCCTTTTTGGAAAGAAGCTATCAATAGTGAAATTGAATCGATAATGCAAAATCATTCTTGGGAGTTGGTTGATCTTCCACCTGGAAATAAACCTCTAGGTTGCAAGTGGATTTTCAAGAAAAAGTTAAAATCGGATGGATCTATTGATAAATACAAGGCTCGGTTGGTAGCAAAAGGATATAGACAAAATGAAGGTCTTGATTTCTTCGATACTTACTCACCAGTAACAATGATTACTTCGATAAGAATCCTTATTGCAATTGCTGCAATACATAATCTCGAAATTTATCAAATGGATGTTAAAACAACTTTTCTAAATGGGGAGTTGGAAGAAGAAATATACATGGAGCAACCTGAAGGATTTGGCGCTCATGGACAAGAGAAAAAGGTTTGCCGACTCGTTAAATCTTTATATGGACTAAAACAGGCACCAAAGCAGTGGCACCAAAAATTTGACAAAACAATGTTGTCAAATGGTTTTAAAATTAACGAGTGTGATAAGTGTGTGTATAATAAAAGTACACCGACAACATATGTCTTAGTATGCTTATATGTGGATGATATGCTAATTCTAGATAGCAATCATGATATCATTGTGTCTACTAAGAAAATGTTAACAAAACATTTTGACATGAAGGACATGGGTGTAGCAGATGTAATTCTTGGAATTAAAATTTCTAAAACACCAGATGGACTTGTTCTCTCACAATCTCATTACGTTGAGTCTGTGTTAAAGAGATTTGGAGTTTTTGATGAAAGTCCAGTCAAAACTCTAGTAGACACGAGTCTACACTTAGCAAAAAATAGAGGTGAACCTGTACATCAATTAAGATATTCTCAGGTCATTGGGAGTTTGATGTCTTTAATGAACTGCACACGTCCTGATATTGCGTTCGTAGTTAATAAATTGAGTATGTTCACATGTAATCCAAGCAATGATCACTGGAAGGCATTGAATAGGGTACTTCGATATTTAAAATATACCTTAAAATTTGGATTACATTATATGAGATATCCAGCAGTATTAGAAGGATACTGTGATGCAAATTGGATATCTGATATGAAAGATTATAAATCCACAAGTGGTTATGTATTTACACTTGGTGGTGCGGCTGTGTCTTGAAAATCCTCAAAGCAAACTTGCATAACTCGATCAACAATGGAATCAGAGTTTATAGCTTTAGATAAAGCTGGAGAAGAAGCAGAATGGCTTCGTAACTTCTTAGAGGATATTCCGTGTTGGCCTAAACCGGTGCCTGCAATTAGTATTCACTGTGACAATCAGTCAGCTATTGCAAGGGCACAAAATTGCATGTATAATGGTAAGTCTAGACATATACGTCGTAGACACAATACCATAAAGCAGTTGATCTCAAATGGTATTATCTCCATTGATTATGTGAAATCAAAGGAGAATCTCGCGGATCCGCTTACAAAAGGCTTACCAAGAGATCAAGTGTATTATCTATCAAAGGAAATGAGATTAAAGCCGAACATGCATGAATCTTAATGATGGTAACCCAACCTTGTTCACTGGAGATCCCAAGATCTTGGTTCAATGGGACAACTAAGTTATTAAGACTCAGTTAAGCACTTGACCATTCCTTTATTAAAAAGTGCTGTCTGCAGAATGTAAAAGGTTAAGTTGTAACTTTTAATGATTCCTATAGCTTGGATAATCCGAGTGGAGTACAGCAGAATACTCTTAATAGGAGATCACCTATATAAGTGTGAAGTGAGGCTGCTTCTATGAGAATTTGGGGCTTAAAATTCTCTAAAGCACTTATGAATCCCAAGAATCGTTCAGGGCCAAAATGAACACAACTATGAGAGCCTAAGAATTGAATAGAAAGATTATTGTGTGGATATTGTTGCCTTGGTTTACACCAACGGCTGAACAGTTTAAGACATCAGTTCACTGATTAGCCAAGTAAACTCGATAGTATTCCACTAAGGCACGTTCAAAGCCAAAAGCTACCTCTCCTGATGCAATAAGTCTTTCGCATGTACTCTCTGTTCGTGTCTGCATTGCATAGTCATGATAATTTCCATTCATGTGGGGGATTGTTGGAAATGGTGCCAAATGGGTCAACTTTGACCACAATTTTAAGTGGGACCCAATGTTCGAATTGTCGAAATAAATGTTTAATTAAATTCTACGTTTCGAGGAGATAAGTGTAGAATATTTAATTGTGAAAAACCATTTCAATATGAATGAGAAATTATGGTTGAAAGTTGGACAATAAATAAGAGGAATAAATGTGAAATAATTGGAAAACTGTTCCAATCCCACATAGGTTGCAAACACAACCTTGAACCACTTAATAAACATCAAGTTTGGAAATGGGGTTGGGCCCCAAGGGGTACCAATAGTCTTTGAAAGGGGAGAGTCTTAGACAATATCTAGACTAACTGAAGGCCACACGCGCGCTTGCGCCGCCGCCGCCGTCCGTCCGACCGACCGGCACGAGCACGAGCTCGGGTCGTGGTCGTGGGCCTGGGCCTGGGCTTGGGCCGGCCCGGGTCAATATTAATTTTTTGGATAAAATTTATTTAAATTTTTATCTGAATTCAATTAATTAATTCCCTCACTTTCACGATTTTTCTTTGAACCGTCAATTGATTAAGTGGATGTCTTAACTGTGAGTTAAGTGGGCGTGAGTGGTGAAACTGCTCAAAGTGGAGAGTTGTACGAGGCTCAACCGTCAAACTCCCTCCTCTATTTAAAGGGTCCTTAGGCTTTCATTTTCGACACACCAAAAACACTCGAATTCACACTGCATACATAGTCTTTTGTCGCATCTTTCCTTTTTGCATTTGTCTGAGAGAGTACTCATTTTCTGGTTCGCCGTCTTGCAGTCGAAGTGCTGCTTCTGCAAGTTTTGATCGTTGTATCTTGGGAGACGATTTACCACATACCATACCGTAAGCACCGTGTGACGGGGTAAAAACGTCTTAAGGACAGAGAGCCTAGTTCTCGCCTCGATCATCCTCATACTGGATTCTGCAACTGTTTTAATCTTTCTGCTTTGTTCGTTTAATGCTTTGTATTCTGCTTTTACTCGTTTAATGCTTCTTGTTTTACTCGTTTAAATTAATACATTTTGTTCTTACTGTTAAGCAAGTCGATTCTGAAAATATTATTTACTGCAACAAATTATATTATACCCAACAAATATTATGATGATGAGGAACATGGGTCATCTCTCAGAATGGTGGAAAATGGGAAAAGTCCACCATGATTGCGGTGGCGCCAACGGAGGTACATGAAATAGTACCCGGGTGAAATGAAGGGTATCATTGAGGAAATGAGGTTTGTTGCAATGAAACTGGGAAATAGTATCAAGAAGAAAGTGAAAGAGAATTTATCTATTGATGATAAAGAATTGGAAACGAATTTTGAAAAAGAGGAGAATTCTTCATTGGATAAGGAAATTAGGTTTTCATATGCATTGGGGAACCACATCTCCATATATTCATCTTCATCCGCGTGCTGATTTTTTCTTGCTAACTGTGGCAGGGAGAATGATATTAACAGTGATGAAAATTGAGGGAAAATGAACAATGAAGTACAATAATAGAAGATTGGAGCTACAATTTTTTTTTAAAGATTTGGTACTGTGTGTGGCACAAATAAATTTTTTTGACAACGTCTGCAACTAATTGAAAGATTTGGTACATTGTCTACAATTTTCTCTTATTTTAATTACAACTTAACTTTGCATACACCAATAACTTTATAATGGCCATAGACAGAAGATAAGTTGTCGGTGCATCTAACTTTTCACTTTTCTCGATGACATGATTACTTATTGAATACATTAAGAACACTTTAGTAGATCCCGAGTATTTGTTAATCAACATTCTTGATTAGGGTGGGACATGTTCCGATTCATTTCGATTTTAAAGAGAATTAAATCGAATCAAAATTTTCGAGTATTTAATAAGTGAAATCGTCGAGTCCAAATTTAACTATGGAACCCAACAGGTTTGATTCCATTCTATTCCGTAAAATAATTAAATTTATTAACATTTACAATAACACTACATTAGTCTGATTAATGATATATTCAATCCTAACTCTTACAAAAAAAATGCAGTTCGACATATAGATTGAAAAAAACTTAGTTTTGAATTAAAAAGTTGGGGTTTGCCTAAAAACAAGAAAATGATATTTTGGACTCAATTAACTAGTTGGCAAATGAAACATGAAAATGATATTTTTGAGCTCAATTAATTAGTTGGCAAGTTTATTTAGAAAAAGACTAAAATAAATTGGCTTATTTAATATAAAAAATAATAATAAAAAGTTTAAGGAGATTCGATTCTTGTTCTAGAACTGAGAATTGAACCACACTTGTCGATTCTCGATTGTGATACCCATTCCAATATTTAATTTAAGAAGAACTGAACCACTCGATTCGACTTGAGATTTTTGTTCAACCCTATTCTTGATAGATCAATTATCGAGGCTAAGGTATGCCATTTATTTAAATTTAAAAAGGTACTAATTAAAGGCATGTTTTGGTTTGTAAAACTGAAAATGTGTTTAGTCTGATATTTCTAAAAATATATTTTCGGAAGGTTAAACTTATAATATACAATTAAAAACGTATTTTGAGTATGTTCAATGAAAATTTTGAAAACATTCAAAATATGGAAAAAAACATTTTTTAAAAAAAATATATAAATTCAAACAAATAAAATGTTAATACTTCTACAAATTAACATTCAAAAAACAATATTGATAAATTAAAGATAATTGAAAGAAATAAAGTCTAAAATTCTAAAAAATATTAAAATAGAGATTTAAAAAAATAAAATTATAAAAAATATAGAAAAATAAAAAATGAATAGTTCAAGCTCTTAATTATCGCTTACATAAAAATTCTAAAAAGAATTTCTGAATGAATACGTATAAAAATATTCTTAGTCCACGTCATTAATTTTTATTTTTGTTTATTATATTTTAAAATCAATTTATTATTTATTTTTCTTTTGCAGTAAGAAAAAATATTATAAGATTTATCAACTTAAATTGTAATTGTGTGTGTGTGTGTGTGTGTAATTATTTTATTTTTACTGTATAATCAAATGTCATGGAATAAGATGCCATAAATCAATTTTTGAAAATTTTAAAACAGACGTGTTTTCTAATTTTTTGTTTTGATAAATAATTTTTCAAAATAGCAAATCAAATACATTTTTGAAAATTTTAAAATAGACCATAAAAAAAATAAAATTGAAAGTGAATTGAAAATTGAAATATAAACCAAAGAGGCCCTAATATTGTGAAATATTAGTTTAATGATTGCATGATGCTTAATAGAAAGAGTGATGTATCCATCACATATGATATTTAGCCCCTGTTAGGCACACATTCTATTCTCATTCTCATTTATTTTTTATTTTTTTTCATTTCAACCACACATTCTCCAAATAAAATAATATTACACAAAAATCTAAAACTTTTCATCACTTTTTCACCACACATTCTCCCATCAATCACTATTCCAAAATTTCTCATTATCATAAAATGGGTGTCAAACAATGGCTTAGTATCAATCTAAATGTAAACACTTAATATGACCAATTAAGATGGTGTTTGGTGTAAATTAAAATCAGATTTTAAGTGAATTGTGATTGAAGTTTTTGAAATATGTTGTTGAAAAGATGTGAGATCCATGAAAGATGTAGTTGATATTAATTGTTTGACTTTGACTTAAATTAAAATCTGATTTTAATCCGATCCAAACATGTCCTAAATAAGCCTTATACCCATAGTTGTCAGACCCGACCCGGACACTGACTCAGACAATGCAACGGGTCAGTGGGTCAGTGGTTCAACCAGTGACCCGGTGGTTGGACCGGTGGGTCAATGCTTGTTAAATATATTATTATCTATTTCTTAAATAATAAGTTTTTGACATCATTTAATACTAACTAAATTAACCTTAGCTAATTTAGGTGACTAAAAATTAATTTTTATGTCAAAATTCAATAAATTGTAAATCGCGTATAATGAATTATGGATTTGGGAGAGGGCTCTAGCCTTTTCATCGTCCTTCCCTAGAAGTAGAACCCTTAAGGTAACATGAGATTGTTAAGTTCTTTGCCAGTGACCATAGCAATACAAGCTGAAAGGTACTAGCACAGAATTGCGACGCAATTAAATATAAGCATGAGTGACACCACATCGAAACCAAAGCGAGCTCCCCACTCAACAGTTGCAGCCCACTTTCAAGTAATTACGTACTCCCAATTGCAAACAGACAATGCATTCCAAGCTTTCAAAAGGCCTAGTATAAAATCAATTAGCAACTCATGTATTCAAATGATAACCAAAACCTAAAACCTGCACATATTCCAAGAGTGTCAGACCACGATCTTGCACATATTCATCCATCCATACAAATTCCAGTATCATTTCACTATTCACATGAGAGATGCAGATAAGAAACCAATAATCTTGTTTCACTGCCATAAATCCACCATTTGCTTTGCATTGTTGAAACAAAAACAAAATTTAGCTTAGATTTTCAGTTTTATGTTCGAAGACCTTCGACCCAGGAAAGAAAATCACACAAAAAAAACGTAAATTTGGGACTTACATCTTCTTCTTCCATCTAATACAATCTAAAATTAAAGCTTTAGACTCTTGGGAGTGAAACTGCAAGCGATGGCTGAGATTCTTCTACCTGCTACGACGTCGATTTCTACGGAGAATGAGAGAATGCGTTCGTGCCTTTTGGGTTTAACGTTTTAGGGCTTTTTTATTTTATATACAGTAGTGAACCGGGCGGGTCATATGAAGATTGGGCAAACGGTTCAGTGTAAAACTCGGCGGTTCTGTGGGTTTTTTTGGGGTTAATTGTATATTATAAAAACATGACAGCTCGGATCGAACCATGGTCCGGTTTGACGGGTTTCGGATAGAACCGATCGGTCCGGTCCGGTCCGATCCGGGTTTAATAACTATGCTTATACCCTTGAGAGAGAGAATAATGCTAACTAATGTCATGATATTTTGCATTGGTTCTAAATAACGTTATTCTAAGAGAAATTCTCCATGTGTTCTTAATGATGTGCATTAAGTTTGGACATGATGGATTTTGTCAATATTTGTGATTTTATATTGTGAATTTTCTTTTTATTGAAAAATAACAATAAAATAAAGGAGGCTCCTCAGTTCCGACTTTTTCATTGATTTGATGGAATTCCACATAATTATATTTTATAGATTTTATGTCCATTATGTCGTCGTGTGCTGTTAACTTCCTTGTCATTTTTGTAAGTGTCACCTATAATCCATAAAGTTAGTTTTAAAGTGACACGGTTCCAAACAATATAGTTAAAAGTTCAATTTTCAATTTCTTGAATTTAAAATGAAATATTCTATTCCTATTTATTTTTATATTTCTTGCTTAATTTAATTGAATTTTCTATTATTCACGGCTTATTCATCTTTTATTTCTATAGGCTTCGAATTGTAAATACATTGTACATGTGAACTGAGATATCAGTAATGCCAATAACAAATGTGCTATAACCAATGTATAAGGGGTTTGCCATCACCTCATGTCTTGGGATAGAGGTGGTAATCGAATCGAGCGGCTTGTAAAAAAGTCGCTTGGGCTCGTCAAAAGACGAGCCGAGCAGGCTGGCTCACTAGGCGAGTCGAATCCGTTTGACTCTTTTTTGACGAGTGGCTCGTAGGCTCGTTCAAAATCGAGGGTTTATCTTTTTTTTTTTTTTAAAAAAACCTTTATCTTTAAAAAAATTAACGAGCTCGAGAGTCGAAACTCGGCTCGGCCCACGAGCCACGAGCTTATGGGCAGAGCCAAGCTCGACCCATAAGTAACGAGTAGAGCTTCTGCTTAGCTCGTTACAAACGAGTCACGAGCCGATCAGGAGCCAAGCTTGTGCGTATACAGGCCGAGCCGGCTCGACCCATTGCCAACTCTATCTTGGGATACCAAATCTTGTTCATCATCATTTCCATGACTCATGAGACTATAATAAATAAAAAACTAGGCAGGACCTAGGTACGTGATTCTTTCGCATTTTCTAGAGCCACCTTGAGAATTTCTTGACATTGTCCATAAATAGGTGTCGGATCCCTAAAATCCTATATGTGAATGCTTATATATATTTGGTTATCGTATGGTTTTCGGATAGGAGATTAGATCATAGACGATATCGGTACCTCCCCATGGCCTTTCACATTTGAAAGCATCTTTCCTTCTCAATGCCTGGGCATCCTACCTATGCATTTTTTTCTATTCAAATCGGGTTTCAAACAACCCCTTTTATCAATCACATTTTCAGTTTCTACCCATCAAGTTCTGTCCTTTTCGTCTTCCCCCACTTCATCGGTTTCATTACAATATGATTCTTTCATGGGTGGGATACTTTATCAATATTGTCATCTTATATTGTATACCATATCAGAGTACCATTCTTTTGCTTCCTGTATTCTTTTGTGTTTTAATTATGAAGAAATGATCAATTCATGTCTTGCAATGTATGTACACATGAATGTCACAGTATATCTCGTGCACTAAATGAGTCATAATGAAGTGCCAGTATTCTAATCTAAATCCATATACATTGTTAATGTCATGTAATCAAATCCTATTATGAATATGCCTATGATGCATTCAAAGTTATTTAGAAAATTATATTCCATGTAACATAATTGAAGTATCAGGTAAGAACACATAATATAAATACAATTCCTTGCTATCCCAAGTTGTTCGTCATACAAGGTGACGATGAATGATTATGTATGTCATAGTTAGGGTTTTATATATTAACAAGAAGGTTCTAAGGCTGAAAAATGGGTGGGGCCTAGTGTCAACACCACAAGGCACCGTACATGCAAGGGGATCTCGATACCTCGTTTCGGAGATTGACTGATACCTCAAGTTTTATACTTTCGAAGATGCCTTGTGTCGAGCGGCAGGGGCGGAGGCAGGGGGGGTCCTGGGGGGGACCCGGACCCCCCACCCCCCCCCCCCAAATATTTTTTTTATTACCATTTTGCATTGATATTAGTGTTAAAAAGTAATTATCGGATATGTTCTCAAATATGGTTTTGAAAATGGATGATAACATTGAATGAGAAAGATGACATTTGAAATTAAAAACTTCAACCAATATGTTTTAATTTAAGAAATTATAGAGAAAAAATATTTATTTATGAATCCTAATAGTCGAAAATATTAGCAAGTTCTCATGTCTAACAGTTCCACTACAAGTTAATATTTACAACAAATGAATGACACTTCTAAAGATCATTAATTTTTCTCTCAGTTTCACTTTCTATTTAGGGTAATAGATCTCCAAAGTCCAAAGAACAGTAAACCAACCAAGTATAAGGACGAAATTTATTTCCTCTAAGTTTTCACATCATGATCTTTCACACTCAGCTACAGTTATACAATGAAAAACACCTCTTTAAAAAATGAGCACTTGTAAAACCAATTATTTACTTAAGTAAATGCTATGAAACATAGAAAATGCATTAGAAGTGCAAGGCAACAAGGAAGAAACTCGAAAAATTTTCGGGGGCAGCCCCCCGTGAGCCCCCACTCCTTCAACTCTGGGACCCCCCCTATTTCAAGAGGCTGGCTCCGCCCCTGTCGAGCGGAGTATTCTCTCATTTTACCAGTTTTTATTACTTAAGAGTTATTAAATTATTAATTGAAGACGAGTTAATTTTCCGAGGATTTGTTATTTTCAAATGAAAAAGAAATATTTATATAGGTTAGGCTAAAGGGCATAAGTATCATTTTGAAATTTCTTAAAATTATATGTTGCCACATTGCAACACTTATCACAATTCCATTTAATCTAATTATTTGGAATTATCCATATTATTGTGCACCTTATAGCTATTCGAATTTATTTGCTTGTATAGAAGCAATGCTATTTTGTCTCTCTCTCTCTGTGCATTGTCCAATAGAAAATTGTCAAGTGTACTATGTTTCTCTCTCTTTGCATTGTTCAGTAGAAAATTGTCAAGTGTATTATGTGGAAATTATGGCAACATTTTTCTGTACACATAGCATGCCTTATAACTATTCTCATTCAAATTACTACCTTCGCGCTACAAAAACAGGCTTGATTTCTTTCTTTCTTTTTTTGTTTGTCTCAAATTATATGTTATTTTTCTTGTTAAGAGTATAATTAATGTCTTAATTTTCCAATATACCCTTATTTAATGTGTATTGTTATTGACAAATATGAGCTATCATTATTCAATGTACAAATAAATTAGAAAAAAATATAAGTAAAATTTATATTTTCATCATATATTAATTAAGTTTGTTTAATATGTTATTTCTCATCTAGCACCACTTCCAATATTTGTAGCACTACTTACTTTGATTCAAATTCTAGCCCCATATAAATTTGAAAAAAAAAAAATATTTCTTGTCATAAAAAATTTAAAGAATGTCACAATTTTGGTCGAAGTCATCTTAGGAATGTTGTGATCCGATCCACGTAGGGAGAGAGATCATCTCGAGTCTCATAGCTTAAAGTGTTCCGTGACTTCCGTCCATACTAAAACAAGTCTTGAATCACTCAATTCAAATGTAACGTATTAATTATTACAATCAATTCAAACCTCAAAACTAACGGAACTTGAATAGGTCATTTCTACTCGTGGAGCCCCATAGAACCCCATTGGAAGAATTAATTGTTTTTTTTTTTACTTGCTAAGTATCGAGCATTAATTACTTGCTTAATCATTGTTTATTGACTTTTCAGTTAAGTTACTATCAGAACTAGAAGTGAGTAATGGGTAATTAATGGATACTCATACTGATTACCACTTTAATTACTTTTCATAAACCAATAACTTTATAATAGCCAATGGACAAAACATAAGTCGTCGGTGCATCGCACTTTTTCACTTCTTTTAGTGACATAATCAATTAGTTGGCATGTCAAGAAACCTTTATCTACCCGCAAGTCTTTGTTAATCATGATTTTTGATGGATTGAGAATTGCTTCTTTCCAAGATAAAGCTATATGCCATTTGTCGAAAAAAAGTAATAAGTCATATAACTCAAATTGTATAATGATTGCGTAGCAAAGGCAAATAACGAATAATATACTAAGAATGATACTATCTAACACAAGTGATTTATTCAACAATTTTTTATCTGTAATCAGCGAGCAAAGTATCGTCGACGACATTGCTTTAGTAATTGCTATTGGAGTTGTGTTGGTTGTAATTAATGATATCGATCTCAATTACTTCGTCTGAGATAGTGACGAATATTGATTTCCCTGAAATCACCAATAAAAATGTGTGTGGCAATCATAGGCCATTTTTTTTTTTTTTTTTTGTCCATAATCACTTATTCCATTCAATTAATTTAATTATTATTTCTAACTCTAACCCTCATTTGATTTGCTAAATAATTTATTAAATATAATAATTTACACTAAACATGGCAACATTTATATAAGTTTAGTGTATTACAAAATAATGATTGGATTTAGGGTTTATATGGTAATACTAATGTGATGCTTGTGATCATCCCATTACTTCTATTAGACATCACAATCACGAGTCTTCAACAAAGTTCCCACTTTGTTAATTAATGCTCTAAAGTGTACTAGTGAAGTCATGAAGGATGTTGCTACATTGTCAGATGAATTTAACACTTTGGATGTCAGAACGCCACACGACGTTACATTATTGGTCTATTTTAACAATAGTGAACGCCATCATCCAATCATTTTTTTTTTCACAACTTTATCCGTCAACCAAAGTGTTAAATTCATCTAGCAAAACAACATAATTCAAGTCATAAATCAGATCCAATTGGGATCTAATTTAGTTGTAGAAAATAATTTTAAACATAAAATATAATAATCTTTGAATTTTTTCCTCAAATTCCAGTCCGACCTGAACCTGAGTAGTCACCCCCCACCCATTGCCCTTTAGTCAAATTCATGCCAAGATACATTATCAAAGTATGAATCTCATAATCTTTTGAAAGATAATTTGTCCGTTTGACTCCCTTTAAAAATAAATCATACCCCTTTTAAAATAAAATAATTTATTTTTCATACTTACTTTTAAGTTTTAATCACTCATTCAAAGAATAAAATTTTTTATATGTAAACTCAAACTTTTTTACACTGCTTAACGCCTTAACCACATATTATTTAAAAAGTAAAAATTAAAAACATTATTTTTACATAATAATGACCACCAAACATGAATTTAATACTTTCAAATTTTTGAATGTCGTGTTTTAATATAGTATGAGAACATGTAAATAAGGAAAATTACAGTTTTCGTCTGTGTGTCAAAATTTGAATATGAAAAGATATTGTAAAAATCAATGACTATGATGAATATCATGTCAATTGATGTCAAATTTAATGTAAAAATTAATGTACACATAAAATGTTTCTTGTTAAAAAACAATCCATCACTCACCTATAAATACAAAATATAAGAAACAAACTATTCTAAAGTGAGAGCTCGCTCACACATTTTGGTGGGGTGGAACCATCTGTAGTTGTTAAAAGACTACAATTCTCAACCCCTCCCTCTTCCATTCTCTCCTCCTTTCACGCACGCTAAAAAGCACACTATAGTACAGCACTTTTTGTTCGAAATCTAATCTTAGATCTTCTCCAAAATGACCGACAGAGTTCACCCATCAAGCAAGCCAAATGGGAAAGGCAATGCCACCGTCACCGCCACACCTGCCGTAGCAACCGCCAATCCACCGCTCAAATCCCCTCCGGCAACCAAAACCCACCTCAACAACCACCCCTACCGCCCCACTCCCACTTCTAGCCACCGCCACAACCGCCGTCGCTTCACCTGCCGCCGATGCTGCTGCCTCACCTTCTTCTGGTCCATCCTCCTCCTCATCGCAATCCTCCTCCTAGCCGCCATTTGCTGCGCCGGCTTCTACGTCCTCTACGACCCCCAACGCCCCGAATTCTCTGTCACCTCCCTGAAGATAACCCAGTTCAATCTCACCACCAATGCTGCCGATGACACCACCTACCTGACAACAAAATTCAACCTCACAATCTCCTCCAAAAACCCCAACAAAAAAATCATCTACACCTACAATCCCATTTCGATCGCAGTATTTTCCAACCATGTAAATTTATCAACTGGCTCCTTTTCAAATTTCACCAGTTCACCAAACAACATCTTCATAATTCACACCACTACCGGACTATCATCCCAGATTCTTGATGTTGATTCTGTAACTTCAATAAAATCGGATCTGAAGAAGAAAAAAGGGCTGCCGATGAAGATTTTAATGGACACTATTTTGGAAGTGAAAATGGAAAAGTTGAAGATGAAAAATATTGGGATCCGAGTCATTTGCGATAGGATTCACGGGATTGTGCCAAAGGGTAAAAATCCAGCAATTGCCAACACCTCCAATGCTAAGTGTAAGGTTGATCTGAGAATCAAGATCTTGAAATGGAGCTTTTAATATTTTTCGCTAATTTAATAATTAATTATCACTGCTACTTATTTTATTTTTTATTGTCATTATAGTACTCATAATTTTTTTTATTTTTTATTTTGAGTAAGAATGGAGAGAAAATGAGGTATCTTTTAGTATAATCGATAGGTGGTGAGCTATACTTTTTTAAAAAAAAAAAGAAATATATTTGGGATGTATTTAAGTTTGCATTTTCTTGTTGTTTCATTGATATTATTTAAAAATTTCCAGTCATAAATTCGTGATTTTACTTGAATTTTATTATTTTCTTGATACCAAAATAGACAAACGTTCCAGGTTAGAGGAGAAAATTCGGCCTCCTAATAATATCATTAATTTTTATCAAAATATAATAAAATTTTTTATTTTCAATTTTAATAGATAAAATTTTTCCGAGAAAATATTTTCCAATTTTTCAAAATTTCCACATTTTTGAAGAAAATAAATTCTTGATATTTTGATTGGTAAATATTTTTCAATTCTTTTTTTTTTTTTTGCAATTGGAAAAAATTCTAGAAACAATGGTAAATTTTTTCTTTTTTTACTTTAATTGACAATTTCATGTAAAATAAAGCCAAATGAATGATATTCGGTATAATTATTTTTTTTGACAATTGGAATAAATTCTAAATCTAATGATAAAAAAACATTATCACTTTAATAAACAATTTTCATAAAAAACGAAACAAAAATGATACCAAACTTTCAACATTTTTCATGAAAATTATAATAATCAAACACAATTAATTATAATTCTCAATAAAACAATTTCTAGATAAATCAATTCCCTGTAAATTATTTTCTTTCTACCCATTTTCTACTTTTGCAATCAAATAGATGTTTAATTTTCAACAAAACCAAAGAGGGGCAGGGGCTTAGTGTAGTTGATTGAATTTTCCATATAGGGTAAGAGTATGTATTTAATCATCCATGTCAGGAAGGGGACCTAACCACAAACTCAGAGATGATGGCGAAAGACTTCCATTTTCACTACATTTTTAGAAGGTTTTTGCCCGTTGGAAAAGTGGGCCTATGTACAGACCTTTTTTTTTTTTTTTTAAACTCAACACATTGGAAATTCCCTGAAATGCCACTCCTTAACTTTGAAATAAATGTGAAATTAGAGTAGAAAAGTAATTTCGCTTCGAAGATTCGCTCCCACATTGTAGCTCCTTTCTTCTCCTCCTCTTCATTCCTGGCTTGGGTTACCGATATGACCTTTCATTCACAATTCAGATCAAACTTCGGTTCAACTTCAAATTGCACTCAAAAAATTGGAATTTGGGTCATTGCCGATACTATAGATGAAAATCGTCTCCGAAACCAGGTCTTACAAATTTCACTTGTGACCCAAATGGCACTTTAAAGCAACTTCGAATTGGAACTTTCTGTTGTGGTTGATAATATAGCTTAATTTTTTGAACTTTGAATTATGAGAAAATTTTAGGACGGGGAGAAAATTGATGGTTTAATTTTCCACATTTGATTTTTTAAATTTAATTTTGGCAGTTTTGATTATTTTGAATATTGAATTCTACCATTTATATCTCTCCACCCACAATCAAACAATATATATGGTCGTTATTGGGTCCCACCCGTATAATAAAAGTCAACAGTAACGGCTATATTTTCAATTTTAATCTGATTTTAATCTCTACCACACACCCTCATATATATATCTCTCTCTCTCTCTCCAGAATCCTTGATTTCCAAAATTCTCTGAGTGCAATTTCTCTCTCTTGGTTTATCGGTGCTCTTACATCTTCATTATATTCAAAATCATTCCAAAATTATCATTAAACTTTGCCATAATTTGATGAGTATGATTCTTCAAGAGCATATTTTGACTAAGTCAAAATGTAATCCTCAATCCAGTTATTAGAAATCTATCATAAAGTTATTCTTCTTTTGTTTTACGCACAAACTGTATATTTTTGTATAAGTTGAATTTGAAGATTATTTAAGGACGTGTTCGGTAGAGATTAAAATTGAAAAATTAATCGTTATTGTTTATTTTTATTAGACGAATGAGACCAATAATCACCATATTTTCAATTTTAATTGAATTTTAAGCATGACCAAACACGTCCTAACTAAGATTTACCGTTACTCTGAAATGTTGAATTTATCTTGTGACATAAAGATTTGATCCCAGCCACAGTTAATAAAGATTTGATCAAAATTAACAAAGACTTAATCACGTCACAGTCTAAACACCAACGAACGAATTGGAAAAACTCACCAACAAATCTGTCCGCCACCAGTTCTATTGAAGTAGAAGTCGTTGGAATTGATGGAGGCAACGATGAACGAACTAGAAAAACTCACCGGCAGATAAAATTAAAAACTGGGTAATCGCCTCCGAATCCTCACTCTGTAAATTCTCTTTTCAACTTCAACTCCTTTTTCTAAAACATTCAAACACAACAAATGCAGATGCCTTATAGCTCACTGATAGTGCGTTAAACCAATTTTAATGACTTGTGCTTTCAACCTAAATTCATAATTCATTTCAACCATTTCATTATTTAATTTCTAATAAAATTTATGATTATTTTGTGCACTTTGTTCAATATATATATTAGCACATCTACAAGAAAATCTGAAATTATACAACTTATTCTGAAAAAAAGTTTAGATATATTTTTCATACTTGGCTCAATATGTACAAGTAATCTACGATAAAAAAAAATAATACGAGTAAATATTTTTCATACTTGGCTCAATATAGGTAGCAGAATCTTCAAAAAATAATTCAACTATACCAAAGTTGATAGTTTAGATTGAAATTGAACTTGCACCTGTCTTTCTTTGAATGCACCAAGATCCGGCTTCAGATCTTCCATTTTCTCAACCAACAATGGCTGATCGTCCCAAGTTCCCATAATACCAATTTTCACTCCTTCGACTTCTTGATTATCATGCCTAATTTCTGATAAGAACCCATATTCTGAATCTCATTCTCTAAAGCCCGAGCCCGGCAAATCGCTATTTGACGAAGAACAAAATCCAATTCCACCTTGTAAAAATGTATATAACTCTCTAACTCTTTGATTACTTGACAGCACCCTCCAACAGGATGAATTGCTCGCATATTGGCTTGAAAAATAATCGATCTCATTGCACTTTCTTTCTCGTTTTGTTTCACATTTCTAAGGATTTTCTTGATGTTACTGACCCCAAAAAGCTTCTGTGCATTGAGGAAATCTTTCTGTCTGTCTGCAGGAAAGTACGGGGCTAAAGAGCAATTGGGTGCGCATTTTCTTCGTTGGTATTTACATGCAGCACAAGCTTGCGAAGAACCGGTCCCCTCTGCTGCACCTGCGCTATTTGTAGATTTGGGTGCAAGATTCATGCCTTTATAGAGAGGATAGATCGCCCCTTTTTATGCCGATGTAAATTATGGAGAGAAGTTCGAGAAAATTAAGAAGACTGTGTGGTTTCGGAGGATTAAGGTAAGATCTTAACTGATATGGATGTGGGGAGAGGAATACGGAACGTGGTGATATAGATTTGAAATTCCTGTGTGTGAATCGGTTTAGAAATTTTCTTAAAATAGGTTTTATTTAGGTAGGTAATATTTCATAACCTAAAATTTATTTAAAGATGGAAATGTAAAAAGTAGACTTGTAGAGAGTAAATTATAAGTTGGGCAAGCTGTTGTATATAGGGGTGGGCAAAAACCCGCCCAACCCGATCGGGTTGGGTCGGTTTTTTCCATTTTTTTCTTGGGTTGGGTTGGGTGGCAAGGTTAAGTTGGTTGGGTTGGGTTGGGTTGTGGGTTAACACATCCAACCCGACAAAAACCACCCAACCCGACCCACTAATTATAAAACTAAAAGACTTTGTCAAACTAAAATAGAATAAATGTGAGAGACTCGGTAAAAAAAGAAGTGAGAAACAAAAAAAAAATACTAACATATCTTTCATCATCTCTCTCACGCGGCGGGCGTCGTCTCACCAAATCATCAACATTGGTTGTGATTTTGGAGAGATCTATCTTCCAATCCATCTCTCTTTAACGCAATATATTAATGTTGCTTTAAATTTAGTACTTTGGTGACTTTAATGTTTGTTCATAGGTCGTCTCAACTCCCAACCTAACCCGACCAACCCAACCCAACCCGACCGACATTTGGTTGGGTTGGGTTGGGTTGGGTTTCAATCTTTACATGGGTTGGGTTGGGTTGAATTTATGTCAAACCGACCATGTTGGGTTGGGTATGGGTTGGGGGAAAAACCGACCCAACCCAACCCACGCCCACCCCTAGTTGTATATATGATTATGATATTTTTGTCAACTTGACATAGTTAGTCCAAGAGATTAAGGGTGTACAAACAATCGTTAATCCATCAAATCGTATCGAAATTGTTGGCTTGGATTCAAGTGGTTTAGGTTTCGACCATTTCAAAACCTAATAAAATCGTTTGGAAATGATCGTTTTGTGTCAATTCTTAGAAAACTCAAAAATTCAAATTGAACCGTTTACTCTAATTTTATTTATTTTTAAAAATGACTTGTTTACCTAAAAAATATTATTTATTAATCCAATTTATACTTTAAAATATTTAGCAATTTACTTGTTAGAGGTTTCTATATCAAAAGAATTTGCAATCTCAAATTTTATGGTTGAACTTTGTTGGGTTTATGAACACCACATATCTCCACATTAGTATGATATTGTCCACTTTGGGCATAAATCCTTATGAATTTGCTTTTGAGTTTTACCCCAAAATACCTCATACCAATGAAGATATTGTCCTACACTTATAAACCCATCATATTTCTCATGTCTAGCCGATGTGGGATTACTCACAACAATCATCTCCTCAAACGAAAGACCACATCATTGTGGCATCCCCTCAAACGATAATCCATCCGTCAATCATTTTGTATCGCCGTTATTGTGGTCGCCTTCGACCAAACGGGACACGCCGCCTGATCATCATATTTTTTATGTCAGGAAGACTTTCGACACAAGGTACCTTAAACGAGAATGATTTTTTAGTCAAATCGTAAGGCTAATTACAGGATCTCCACCACGCTTTTTGATACCCAATAAATCCGGACGATGATGTAAAACCGTTGTTGGATAAGTTATATCGACACCTTAGCGATGGTTCGACCAGAAAACAACTTGGGGACACTAGAAGCAACTTAATTGAGTTAATATTACTCGTGATCCAATACTCATGGATGGTCCAAGTTATTGGGTTGGATGGTGATTTCATTAGTTCATTCCTATTTTAGAGTTGTAGAATTTATTGGTGGCCCAATTTTGTGCGACCTAATACCCATTCTATATGTATCTATTCTCTTGGTTAACTTAGTGTGTGAGATTTGAGAGGGAAAAAGGGGGAAACGGTTGCTCCTAAGTGGAGAAAACATGCAGCCTCTTGAAGAGAGAATTTCGGCTAGCTTGGTGCTCCAAAATCTGGTAATATACTTTTTGTATTGATCTCTTCCTTGTCTCCTTTCTGGTGCCCCCTTTCCCTTGCCTTTGTGGCTTCAAATCACCATCACCATGTGTGCCCTTTATCGGTGAGAAAACTAGTGGCAACCGGAGTGTGTGAGTTGTGGGTCTAAGCATCTTTGGTTGAAGACTGAGCCCGAAAATTGAAGATTAGTGTCACAAATTCTTACAAATGGTATCAGAGCTTGGGTGGAGGAGAAATCTGTGATTTTTTGGGCGAAAAAGTGGCTGGAAATAGGGGTGGGCATGGGTTAGGTTGGGTCGATTTTCCCCCCAACCCATACGCAACCCAACATGGTCGGTTTGACATAAACTCAACCCATGTAAAGATTGAAACCCAACCCAACCCAATCCAACCAAATGTCGGTTGGGTTGGGTTGGGTTAGTCGGGTTAGGTTGGGAGTTGGGACGACCTATCAACAAACATTAAAGTCACCAAAGTACTAAATTTAAAGCAACATTAATATATTGCGTTAAAGAGAGATGTATTGGAAGAGAGATCTCATCCAAAATCACAACCAATGTTGATGATTTGGTGAGACGACGCCCGCCGCGTGAGAGAGATGATGGAAGATATATTATGTTTTTTTTTTGTCTTTCACTTTTTTTTACCGGGTCTCTCACTTTTATTTTGTTTTAGTTTGACAAAGTTTTTTAGTTTTTTAATTAGCGGGTCGGGTTGGGTGGTTTTTGTCGGGTTGGATGGCTTAACCCACAACCCGACCCAACCCGACCAACTTAACCTTGCCAACCAACCCAACCCAAGAAAAAAATGAAAAAAACCAACCCAACCCGGTCGGGTTGGGTTGATCGGGTTGGGCGGGTTTTTGCCCACCCCTAACTGGAAATCAAGCAGAAACCGACAGAAAAAACAAAGGAAGAGGCTGTCCAGTTTTTTCAAATTATGGCTAGATATACAAATACGTTTTCCGTCAAATCCAGAGGTTTGGTGGAGAAATGGACACCACAGGCCGAACGTGCAAGCTGAGGAGAACAAGAGGGACCGACGCGTGTTGGTCACTCATCGGTGCGTCTGCCGGCGCGTGAAGCCCACGCGCAGCGCGTGGGGCCAAATTTCGGGGTTGACTTCTTCAGGTAGTTTTTTGGGGACATCGAGACGGACCCTAGGTGTTGTCGGATTTCAATTTCGGGCATTACGGTGAAATGTGGACGATTTTGCTCTTGAACGCTCGGGTACCGGGTGCCATTTCGTGTTGACGGAAGCTTTGGAGTGATTCCGATAGTCCCAAAGTGGTGAATTCGCAACTCTCGATATTTACGGATCTTCAGACGTGGTCCGCTTGGTATCATGTTCTTTGCCTTTTCTTATTGCAGTTAAAATTATTGTGTATGATAATTTATTTTTCGCATTAGAAGTTATCATGTGGGGTGATGTTAGGTTTGGGGTTACCTTGAAAGGATAATCATTGCTTGTTGCTAGACCTAGAAATTACTCGTTAATTATTTACCTTAAATTTTCTGTGAATTTGTTGTCAATTAAATGTTTTTCACTATTAGAATTGCACGTGACCTTAGGAAAATTTACGTGGCTATTTTGTGTGAATTGTGTCGGTACTTTACTTGTGGTCGTTGTTGGTTGCATTTTGTGTTCTGTGCATTTTTGGGTAAAATAACGACACATTATGAGGTGTACATGTTTTAATGAAAATTTTGATTTTTTTAATTTGGCAAAGCGAAAATGTTTTTCATAAAACTTTTTGATGACAAATGTGGTCTGAGGCAAATGTGAAAATTAAGATATTTTTTAACTGCATTAATTTGGACATGGTTGAAATAGACTGTCCTAGGAATGATAATAAAATGAAAGTTGATGAGAGTGGTGAGGTGAATTCTGTGTTTGGGTTGAGTGATGATAAGTGTGAGGTTTATTGAGGGTAAACCTGGTTATTGCACGTGCATCCGTGTGTAATCCTTTTTTGCATGTGTGTGATTGCTTAATTCGGTTGCGTGATTATATGTGCATTTTCAATGTGTTTGATATGTGCATTGACATGAAGTGGAGTGATCATATTACTTGGTGTAATTGTTTGCATGCATAGTGGGTTGAGATCTATGGCGTACTCCGTTTTGCTCTGTGAGTGGTGTGAGAGTGTGTGGTAGTGAGAAGTAAGAGAGGTAACCATTTTCTTCATCATCTTTGTGAGTCTGTGTGGTTTGTGAGATTATGTGAGGCAGCTTGTGGGGGGTTTTTCTTCGTTCTCTGTGTGAGCCTCTTTTATGAGTGTTGTGAAGTAATCAACTCTTTCTTCTATTCTCTTTGTGAGTGTCACCTTCACCCTTCCCTTTGTGGGATTAATCTTTTGTGGATTTTTTGAGTGTTGGTGATTGCAGTAACATTGTGGTGCGTGGGCCAATTTAAATTGAGTCCTAACCTTTGTGGTCGTGGATAGGTATTGATTTGTCATAGTGGGTTTGTATGTCTTTTGGTATGGTGGAGTATAGATGTCTAGGGGTACATATGTGGTTTGTACCATGGGATGTGGAGTGTGACATTTAGATCACGGTGGAGATGTGATCAAATGTCTGGAATCCTTTATCTGTTAGAGACCCTGATTAGGTGGAGTGTGAGTTATGCACTTCTATCACTTCTATTGATGTTAATCTGTTGTTCTATGTGAACATGTTTGATAAGATATGTGTTATCATATATGATATCTCAATCGCATGTTTACTTGTTTTTGATTGATTACTGTGATTATTTGCTTCTACTTGTGTGTTCTTGGCCTTGTGAGTACATTGAGCAAGTATGGTATGTGTTTCGAGTAAGAAACACGAGGTAAGGTCTGCGATACTAATTTTATTGGTTACCTTGATTGTGCAAGTATAAACTGTGTGTTTTGTTTGTTTGCAAATTTGTTGGGAATTAAGGTGGAGATTTGTTGGTTTTTTTGATACCGCGATGGTATAAAACCATTGTTGGATAAATTATATCGACACCTTAGCGATGACTCGACCCGAAAACAACTCGGGGCCACTAGAAGTAACTTAATTAAGTTAATATTGCTCGTGGACCAACACTCATGGATAGTCCAAGTTATTGGGTTGGATGGTGATTTCATTAGCACATTCCTATTGGATAGTTGTGGACTTTATTGGTGGCCCAATTAATGTCTTGGCCCAATTTTGTGTGACCTAATACCCATCCTATATGTATCTATTCTCTAGGTTAACTTAGTGTGTGAGATTTGAGAGGGAAAAGGGGGGAAACAGCTGCTCCTAAGTGGAGAAAATAGGCAACCTCTTGAAGAGAAAATTTCGGCCAACTTGGTGCTCCAAAATCCGGTAATGTACTTTGTGTATTGGTCTCTTCCTTGTCTCCTTTGTGGTGCCCCCTTTCCCTTGCCTTTGTGGCTTCAAATCACTACCACCATGTGTACCCTTTGTGGGTGAGAAAACTAGTGGAAAACCGGAGTGTGTGAGTTATGGGTCGAAACCTCTTTAGTTGGTGTCGTTTTGGTTGAAGACTGAGCCGAAAACTGAAGATTAGAGTCACAAATTCTTACAAACTTTAAATTGATTTCCCAAGCAGTGCCTAAAGCTGGATCAGTGGCTGGAAATGCATGTTCCGCCATTAGATTCTTGTAAACTGGACCAATTGATGGCATCCCTTCCTCCACCTTCACTGCAAATTTCTTCGTTTTACCTTTTTGCTCAAACCCAATGCTCTCAGTAAACGAAATTAGATAGTGAAAAATTCACTCCCATAAAAGCTAGCAGAGTAAGAATTGTCTGTACATAATTGATTCATGAGTGGCCCGAACAATAAATGTAGGCAACTAGAATCGTAGAGATACAAATAGTGTGTGTCTTGTATGTTCATTTTTGCTAAACTATGTGTTTGTTTGTGAAGTTACATTTTGAGAAGTTGTGAATCATTTTGTTTTTTGTGGTGATTTACAAGTGCTTTTTGTTAACAACTCATATATATATATATATATATATATTATAAAACTGAAACGTGAAATCTTGTAAAATGAATGAATTACTTATGTTTGGCCAGTGGTCATCTTCAGTTGATTTTGAATTCATCAATTTGGTTGTAATGCTCAACATCTTTCATGTAAAAATCATCCAAGTTCGAAGAAACTTTCAACCAATTTTGAGTGTATACTAAGACATCGACCATCCTGGGCTTAAGGAACTACAGAAAGGATCAAGTATCCTTCATCCAGTACTAAATGCACTTTCTGAAGCAACAATTGATACTTGAATTGCCAACACATCTTTGACCAAATTGGACAAGACGCCATACTTATTTCTATTAATCTTCCACCAATCTACAACTTCAAAATCATTTTTCTATAAGCTTTGACGAACATCCAATAAGTATTATTCCACGTCATTTTTTTTTTATCTCAACCGAATCCTTCAATGCCTGTTTTTCCATAAATCTACTAAGGCGAGCATCCCTCGTAGAAGAAGAACATCCTTTAGATGTATTGGTAGAACTTATAGACTCCTCGGTTGACACTTTACTACTTACATCAATACTTTCATGACGCACATAACACTCATAAATATCCATCAAAATGGCTTTCAAAGACTTCATCATGTTACTAACGACTTCCCCATTCATATATAGATCATTCAAACAATATTCAACATAATCAATTTTGTATCTTGGATCGCGGATAGTAGCAAAAAGCAACAACTGATTCACATTTTTCATTTTACCCTAATACTTATTAAACTTCTTCTTCATGTTAGTTTCCATTTCACCCAACAAAAAGTTTTCACTTAATCTCCATTCATCCAATTTGATTACAAGATTACAAATTTCATGAAGATAAGCACAAGCACTAACATGCAATGAAACACTAAAAGTTAAAGTCACATTTTAGAAATTTTGAAGAAATTCAACAAACACAGATGCACTTTCCCAGTCTGAACTTGACAGAGGTCCACCCCTCCTACTACCATCATCTTCACAAAAGTAATGCAAACACTGAGCATCCTCATCTTCTAACCTATCAAAAGCTTTTTCAAATTTCAATGTCGTTTCCAATATCAAATAGGTAGAGTTCCACCTAGTTGGAACATTCAAAAACACAATAGACTTGCAATCAATCTTCTCTTTCCTAGTACACTCTTTCAATTTTTCATACCTAACTGGAGAAGATTTCACATATTTGATTACATTGCGAATATTCACAATGGAGTCATGTGCTTCCCTCAACCCTTCACCAACAATCAAATTGATAATATGTGCACAACATCTCAAGTGCAATTACCTTCCTTCTAGAACACATCCATCACTACCACAAGCAACTACATTTCACCTAAGATAAGACATGGCTATGTCATTGGAGCTAGCATTATCGAAATGACTGCACAAATTTTCTCAATCCCCAATCATGCAAACAAGTCTCAATCATTTTTTTAGTAGTTTCCCCTTTATGATTTGGAACGACACAAAATTCAAAATACGTTTATTAAGCGTTCATTCAAAATCAATTTAGTGTGCTGTAAGAGACATGTAATTAACATTCAGAATAGAAGTCCAAGTATCAGTTGTAAAGGAAACCCTTTAACAGTGAAAATGAAAGGCATCTCTCAATTTCAGTTTTTCATCTAAATAAAACTGATAAATATCTCTAATGAGAGTCCTACGAGATGGAGGCTGAAAGTGAGGACATGCTACACTACAAAAATGCCAAAAATCACAAGCTTCGACAAACTTAAAAGGTAATTCATCCGCAACTATCATTTTAGCATATGCAACTCTACACTCTTCCTTACTTCAACCAACAACAGTAAGATTGCTCCATGCACCCTCTTTGTTATTCTCAAATGATAAGGTTTTATGCTTCTTTCCACCAATCTACCTGTATACTTCTTACATTTATTTGTCAAATGATTAATTAATGTACTAGTACCACACTTCTAAGTGCCACAAACATAATCTACTCCATACTAATTACACTTACACCTAACATCTGGATCATCCTTTGAGCCTAATAGAGTGAAGTGATCCTAAACATAAGAAGCAAGTCTATTAGATTTTCGTTTACCCAATATTGATGGTGCGCGTGAAGGAATACCAGATTGCAAATTTGTAGCATTTGAGTCTAATTGAGCTTGTGTGTTAGTGCCACTTTCTTCCCCTACATCTATACCTACCAACATATAGCACAAAAATTATGAATTCACCAAAAGCATTCCACAAAAAATGAATGGCTAGAAGACTAAATAAACTCATTCTATACCAATTCATGGTGATGTGTCATGCTTGATGAAATGAAGACTAACTACCAACGAGTTACTAAAAACAAATTATAAGCCAATTAGATCATTAAATTTAAACTAATTGACTCTCAATACTAAATCCTCAAAAACCATCTACAATTTTAGATAACAATAGTCCACAACACAGTAATGTTGTATGAACAAAGAACTCGAAACTCTAGAAGTTGGTAATATAATAAATCAAGGTCTAGAAGTACTAAAATCGAGCAAGATCAATCCCAGCTATCACTTACTGAGTCAAAGTCAACTGAAGTCTCCAAAAACTACTCTCCAAATTGAAGTACATAATAAGCACTACCAAATGACATAGCAGCTTCAAAGGCTTTTGAATGTGCTAGTAATTAGGTCCGGGGCGAATAAGTTAAAGATAACCATAATTGATTTTCATCACACCATAATTCCTTCAGATTTTCAAGCAGTTCCATTAATTGAATTATGCAAAAGATGTTGAATTAAGATAATTTCGAGGATAAAACTCACAAACTCAAACACAATGTACCAAATAGAAAACCCGAAATCATACTAAATTCTAAGAACAAGAAATTCCAGCTGAGACTTAAATTGTTCGGAAAGAAATTTCTTACTTATACTATATGAATAACAGTATTGAATCACCCGAAACACAAAATCAAGAATCCTTCACATACTTAAATTCATCAAACCCACAAAAGAAAACTAATAAAAAAATCCCCTCAAAAATTCAGAAACCAAACCTAATAAGCAATCAGTTTCATCTCCAGAAATGAAATCGGCACACAAGCAACAAAAATCACAACACATGTCCAGATGAGAAAATGAGAAATGAAATCGGCACACGAGCAACAAAAATCACAATTAAGTCTAAGCATCCATATCGGAATCAGATGAAGCAAGGAATTAAGTTTAAAAGACAACCCTTTCAAATCAAAATTAGATGAAGCAGAATCAGAATTAATTCTAAGGATTCTCTTCTTCTGTTGCTGCCTTGCAGTTCCTGGTGTAGATCTGTTGCTGCCTTGCTGGTGTTGAAGAAGATTTAGAGATGAAATTTGGTTGGAGTCTCAAGTCTGGGGAGGAATTAGGAATTTAAGAGTGAGATGCGATTGGAGTGAATCGAGTGATGGAGTCTGGCTATTTAGGTTTTGTTTTTCATTTGTTGTTTTCCTTTATTTTATTGTATTCAGGTCGGGTCAATTTATATCGGGTTTAGGGTGTTAACCCACATCCCGACCCGAACACCCACCCCGAAACCTGCAAAAAAAAAAGAGCAAAAAATCGACCCAAACTGGTCGCTTTAGGTCGGGTCTGGCGGTTTGTTCGGGTTAGTTTGGATTTTGCCCACTCCTAATTGTAAGCTAGGAATGTCAAAAGGATGACTATGATTAGATGTTTCGGATGAACATATGATGCCACGCGTAATTTCATTCAAAGGTCATCATCCCGTTTATAACACTATAAATACCCCATCCTTGTAACTATTGAGGATTATGCAACTCCAAATACAAAAAAAAACGCAATTTATTTTCTTAAGCACGTTGATTTACAATCTTTACTTTGATTTCATAGCGATTGGTTATTATTGCACAATCGAATCCTATTTATTTCGTCGAAATTCGAACGAAAATGTCTCGTGTTATTGAGCTTCTCCCCCGTCCAACTTAGGAGCGATCTCGACCGTTGATCCGACATTGCGAGTTGGAATTAGCTTGTGCATGCACGAGTGAGTTCAACATCTATTGGCAGCATATTTTTAGATCAACAGATTGGTGTCGTTTGTGGGAAAGCACACTAAAACCGCGAGCAACCCCGTGGAAAAAGCTTTCTGAAAAAATAATTTGGGCATCCCTCTTGACAAAAAGAATTCGTTCTTGAAAATGAATAAGAAGAAGCCCCCAAAGTTGGAAAAAGTTTGAGTTTTAGGCTTGGAAAGAGATAAGCTCAAATGGTGACGCCTCTCCCAGGCGTGTGAAGAAAAGCGATGACGAAGTCCCCGCTACAGCCGTCCCAGTGGGTCGACATTGACCTCACCATCATCACAAACAAGGTGGGATGAGGATGTCAGCCCAACTCACCAACGAAATAGCCACTATAGCAGCCAACATAAGAAGCATTACCAACCAAAACCTGGCGTGCAGGAGCTATTAAGGTAGATGCAAGGCCAATGAGGGCATCCAATCCCACCCTTTGCACCCCAAGAACAATACTAGCAAGAAGATGAGGTACAAAGTCAAAGAGTTCATTCTTCTAGGCACACCAAGGGAATTAGCCCCATTGAAAGGGAAGTGGGAGTTGATGTTTCTTCCAATTATGCTTCTGGTCAACCAATTGAGACCCCATTCAATATGGAATGAGATGTATATAGCCATATCTTGAAAAGTCATCTATGAATATTATAAAATATTGTTGATCATTCCAAGAAGCCATATGAAATTGTCCACAAATGTCAATATGTATAAGTTCTAAGACGTCCAAAGTCTTGTGGCTTGAAATCTCATTTTATTGATTTGTTTTCCCTTTATACAGTTAATACATATTTCATAATCTATAAAATCAATGGGATTCAAGAATTCCGTTAGACATAAGTCTCTCAATTCTCCTTTTGGAGATGTGACATAATCTCTTGTGTCATGATGATGCATAATTCTCAACGGTTAATTTTCGCTTTACACCTCGAGTACTTACATGCAGGGATCCATTAAAAGAAGTAATTGTATCAATGAAAAAAAGATTATAGTAACTTGATAAAGAACCAGAACCAATCAATTTTGAATTACAAAACAAACTAAATTTTATTCCCAAATGAACAAGAATAACCATATTTGTCCAAAAAAGAAATAGAAATCAGATTTCGTCTAAAAGACGGTACACTAAATGTTTCATTAAGATCCAAATAAAATTTAGTCTTTAACAATAATTTAAATTTTCATATTGTCTCTACTTTCACTGTCTTGCTGTTGTTAACATAAATGTATCTTTTACAATCACTTGGTTTTCGACAACTCAGAAACCCTGTGTAGATACACTGATGTGAGTTGTTGGACCAAAATCTATCAACAATGTGTATCTAGGTACCGAAGTTAAATTAACATTAGAACAAACCAAATGAAGAAGAATATATTATTTTTTGTAATGTTGTACCCATATATTCCTTATCATTTTTCCTTTTCTTGTTTATGTTTTTTTTTGTTGACGTAGGAACTCGCATTTGCTACCCATGAGTGCGCACGGGGTAAAACTCGCTCCATGTGCAGTAGCCCGCAAACCACACATGACGGATAAACCACACTAGACAAGCTCGATTGAGAAAGTGTTGGCAGGGGATTGATTTTTGTTCTTAGAGGTGGTGGCTAAATGAACACTTTCTATCTAGTCGTGCTTCAGTCTTTCCTATTCTTGGACAGTGTGAGATGATCTCATTAAGGGACCATGCGTTCTTTTGACAATTGTAGCTCACCTTGAATTGACTGAATTGTGTCGGAAGGATATCAAAATCAAGTGCACCAACAAGTCATCAGATAAATCCAACTTGAGTAACTTTAGTTTTGAAGCAACATGAGACATTTCCATAATATACTCGTGTATGCTTTATTCCCCTTTGTACCTCATTGAGATAAGGTTGCCAAAAGTATACTAATTTCAACATTTTCATTCTTGGCAAACCTCTTCTCAAGATCCTCAAAGAAACCTTTAGCTTTAGCCACCTTATCGAACATAGTGCCCCAAACACTTCTGGAATAGCGCTCTTTATGACAATCAAACTTATGCGGCTTGATCGTTCCCACTTTTCCATTTCACTCTTGTCATCAGAGGTACTCTTATCAGTAAGTGCAACAGGTTGATCGACCCGTAAAGCAATGTCTAAATCCATGACTCTGAGAACAATCATCATGTTCTCTTGCCATGTCTTGAAGTTAGTGCCATTAAGCATTGAAATTAAATTGATGCTAGTAGAGATATTAGTAGTTGAACCAAAGACTGAATTAGAGAACAATTAATTGGAACAACTCACATAAATATCCTTAATATGAAAATAATATTTCAAATAATGGTAGGGCCCATCACAAGATACCTAGCACAACATCAATATTTAGTCTTTGAATAGAAATATTGACTTGTAAGTGGTACTTTTGTACCGATTTATTGATCACACGTTAAATCAAATAATCACTACATATTTATCACTACACGTGCTTGTACAATTTGGTCAAATATTGACCTTCCTTTGAGTTGGTCAAATATTCGCATTGAATAACACACACACAAAACTTTAAATATTTTAAGTTAATTTTCACAAAAGAGGTTGCTTTGGCAACATATTACTTCAATTAATTCACTTTCAAATATTATACCTTTCAAAAGAGTTATTTGTACCAAAATTTGAAAAATAAAGTCACCGAATTTGCATATTTTATTTATTTTGAAACTTTAGGGGCCTAATGGTTAATAATCCAAAATTTTAAGGGTCAAAAACTAATTATTCAAAACTTCAAGGGTCAATTTGAACAAATTAAAAACTTTGAGAGTTTTAATTACAAAATTTAGAACTTTAATAACCTAAATTAATTAATTTTCAAATTTCAAGGACTGAATTATTAAACTCAGAACTTTAAAGGCCCGATTTGGATGAATTTTAAACATTATGGGTTGAATTATTAAAAAGAAATTTTAAAATTACAACCGCAAATCTGAAATTGCAAGAAAGAACCTAAAATTATTAAATTTGCAACCCAAGCTCCTGCACCCAAAAAATCACCCAAACCCTAGGCAAAAGAAAATCACAGGGGCGGTGCCGGGTTGGAACCAGGGCTCACCACTATGGCATACACAGCAGCTAGTGTTGTTGTCGGCGCTGTGCAGCGCGGTGATGCGTCGCAAGGTGCTGCATGTGTTGCACCAGCTGAGCGTTACCGCCTCACTGCTCAACGGCGCTGCTACGTTGCAGCCCGTTCGGCTTCTAGAATTTTTTTAAATTTAAAATCCAAAAAAAAAAATGAAATTCCTCAATCTAAATCATGGAAGACATGTCGAAAAGTTTTTCAAATTCAACAAAAACTAGATCCGAAATTGCTAAATTTGGAAACAATGAAATTATCACAAGAACCAAATTAAAATTAAAATTCTCAATTATTCAGGATGAATAGGCTCTAATACCACTTGTATGAAAAAAAAAACTGTTACCATCATAATGATCTTTCATGTTAGATCACTAAAAATTTATGAATCAAAGCGAAAGCGTACCTTAATTAAGTATAGTTAATGCAATGAATGAGTTCTACGATTTTAGTGTTCCAGATCAACACCACTACTCAGGCTATCAATATATATCAATATAATACACACACCACTATAATGAATAGTGGTATATATTTTAATAAAAATAAAAGATACAATAGCGAAATAAAATGTAAATATGTAATTGGAGAAATCACATGGTGTTGTTAGCTGGACTTTGTTTTGTGCAAGTTCCATATATCCATGGAAAAAATTGTCATATATATAGAACAAGACAAATGTTTTAAATTATTTCAATGTTAGACAGGCTGTTCTATAGAACAAACAAATGTTGAAAGGTTCCAACTTCCAACTTCATTATGAAAATTGAGTGAATAAAAAATAAATCGTGTCAGGAGAAAGAGCTTGTTGAAGAATTAATTTGTCTAAATCTTATCTTCACTAAATCTCGTTATCTCTTCCTTATGTAGAAGATAAATCTTTTTTTTTTTTAAAGACGATTTTTAAGGAAGACATTATTTTCATATATGATTCTTATGAATAAAGCTAAATGTACAACATTTGTTGACAACAATAATTGACACGTGTTGTCAAAATCATAGCATATGATGTAGATAACAATTTTTTTAAAATGGATGTATATGATGATGTCAAATAAAATGTTGTCAACCAATGCTATCAGCCAATATTGTACATATAGCATGCTTCAATTCTTATATATCTATTCACTCTTAATTTTTTTAATATAACATTTTTAACTTTATGTAAATTTATTTAAATAGACAGAAATAAAATCAAAAAAAAATATCACTCTAAATTTATCCACTAATGTTTATCATCATCAAATGCTTTTGGACATTTTATATTCTTTTAAACTTTACGTTTAACTAAAATCCTAATATTTATAAAACATCTTCTTTAACTAATGCCCAAACAAACAATGAAAGAGACACCATTAAAACAAATACATACATCATAATAATATATGAAGAAGACTTTGAAAATAAGGAGTAACTTTTATTTTTGAATTTATGTCAATGATTCTATTTAATATTATGCTTTAAATGTAGGATACATCGACACTATAATAAATCATTTTTTGATTGTACATATATCTTTATTAAAAAATAGTAAGTAATGATATTCTTTTGTTTTTGTATAAATAATTTTTTGGGTTAAATTTTGTGGATATAAAATGTTTAAATGAATGATTGATAAGTGTAATATTGAAATTTAATGGGGATGAATATAGTAATTTTAAAATTTTAATAGGGATAAATTTAGAGTATGATAAATATATAAGAATGGTGAATGAAATTTGCGGCTCTCCTCTCCTTCCTTCCTTTTTTTTTTTTTTTAAGTGGCATCGAGACTTAGAGACAATCATTTTATCTAAATAGAAATTTTGATAGTGTAATTTTGTACAAAAGGTCTGGTTACAACGAAACTTTAGCTAATTCTTGGAATGAGAGCATTTTTTCTATAATTTTGAGCATGTTAAGCCAAGCTTAAAAATTTACTTATAAATTTACATAAAAGTAAATAAGTATGCTTTAAATTAAATAATTTTTAATTGATCAAAATTGAAAGTGAGAGCATGTTTGATTATATTAACAATTTTTTTATTGATAGAAGTATACCTACAAAATTTCGATTATCGAATAGACTAACGTAAAGGTCGACATAATACTATGTAGCATTCTTTCATTGGACTGTTTAAAACACAGTCAACTTTTTCATCAAATTATTTAATGGCACTTACACTTTTACCATTGCATCTGTCCAAATTCTTCTGACAAAGTGGCATAATCCACAAAAATTTTGGGTCCTGCCATCCACTATTAATTTCCGTATAAGTTTTATACACACTTTTCAATCAAGAAGTTTCAAAATTATCTTTTTGTTCCAGATATGCTCTATTGCTCTCTATATAAGAGCCTAATGTGTAAGTTTCCAGTATGCCTCAAATCCATTCTCCTGTAAAGTAAAACTAAAAATGAAGAGATCTGTGTATTGGACATTTTTGCTGCACATTATTTTGTTCGTCCATGGAAATAAAGCTGGAGCTTCTCAGCCTTACAGGACTGCATACCATTTCCAACCTCCCAAAAACTGGATGAATGGTATATTTTGTTGGGCATTTTTTTTTTTTTTTGCCACTAATATGTATATTTATATTTCTGAAACTGATTGATTTTCTTTTTTCTTCCATTTGTCTGAAATGATGATGGCTTATCAATGAACGTGAAGATCCAAATGGTAAAGTGTCTCTCTAGTCTCTACCTTCTGATGGCGTTTTCCCTCCTTATCTTGTTAATATCAGTTAGTAAATGTAATATCCAATGAAGTGGCTAAAGAAGTTTCATAGTCGAACCTAAATTTATTAAAAATTAAGCTTACTTTTGTCGTCGATAGTGACATATCTGTTATGTTCATGTTCTTGTTTTTGCTGCAATCATGATGTCGTATTTGTTCATAGGGATGTGGTCCTTGCATTGCATGACCTACAGTGCAATTTCCCCTTTGTTTAATTTTCTGCTTATCTATCTCATTAAACCACCTTAAGAATGTGTCTATATGGCTCTAATATGAAGAAGCAAGGAAACCGTACGTGTCATGAAGTAGTAACTAGGAGTAAAGCTAGAGACTTAAACTACGTCTAATCATATATTTCCTATATCATAGTAATTACTTGTCTCAGAGACAAGGTTTATGCCTTTTTCTAAGTTCGATGTACGAGATTTTCAATATAAATACAGGGAAGTGTACAAGCAACCAATATTTTGACAATGATGCTATGTTGCCAGGGAGCTTTTAACACCCTCCTTGACAGCACACTCACAATATAGAAGCACATTTTTAGCCTTTTTCATTCACATGGATTCACATGAATCCCACTCTCATGTGAGTGTAAGTCAAGAAGGGTGTCAACTTCTTTCTGTCAAAGAAGCTTAATTCATATTTTGATGGTTTTTGATGGATAAGAAAATGAAGATGAAGAATGTAAAGCACACTTAGTACTGAGTTCATGTTTGGGTTTGTAGTTTTAGAGCGTAATAGTCATTCGACAAGATATAAGTTTCTTTTTCTTTACAATACCGTCAACTATTGTATATTACCTTATCAAACATATTAAGTTATGGACGGAGATGACGAATCTACTACAGATATAGGAGATTACAAGTATTTAACATACTCTTACATCAAATATGCTGTAAGTACCTCGACCTCCCCATGTAACAATTACAAAAAAGTTCTTAACTAGGTTGATTCATAATCCTAATCCCCAATACATATTATTATATGAACTTAATTGTGATTTTTTTTTTTTTTTTGTCCATATTACTGTTTTGATTTATATTGGTACACAATTATGTCACACAGGGCCAATGTACTATAAGGGAGTTTACCATCTGTTCTATCAGTACAATCCCTATGCTGCAATATGGGGTAACATTTCATGGGCACATTCGGTATCATATAATCTTATTGATTGGATGCATATAGATAATGCTATTAATCCAACTGAGCCTTATGACATTAATGGCTGCTGGTCGGGTTCTGCTACAATTCTTCCTGGGGTGGAAAAACCGGTCATTCTATACACTGGAGATAACTTCAAAAACCACCAGGTTCAAAATCTGGCCGTGCCTAAAAATACGTCTGATCCACTGCTTAGAGAATGGGTAAAATCGGGTCGTAATCCACTGATGACTCCAGTTAATGGCATAGACCCGAAGATGTATCGAGATCCTACGACTGCGTGGCAGGGATCGGATAAAATATGGCGTGTAATTATAGGAAGCCAAATTAATGGCCATGGAACTGCTATTCTTTATAGAAGTAAAGATTTTGTTAGCTGGACTAGGAGTCAGTATCCTCTTCATTCATCAAACAAAACGGGAATGTGGGAGTGTCCTGATTTTTATCCTGTTAGTAGTCATGGTAAAAATGGGCTCGACCCATCTTTCAACGGTCGAGATACTAAACACGTCCTAAAAGCGAGTTTTGGTGATCACGACTACTATGTAATAGGAAATTACGATTCGAAAATGGATTATTATACTGCTGATGTTGATTTCATGGATAGTATTGTGCAACTTAGATATGATTATGGTCTGTTCTATGCTTCCAAATCATTTTATGACAATGATAAAAAGAGAAGAATATTGTGGGCATGGGTAAAGGAGGCAGATGACATCAACAAAGGCTGGTCTGGAATTCAGGTAATCTTTTTCTTCCTACATTTTCTTCGTTCTGTCCATTTAATTGCTTCTTGATTTATTCTCGGTATAATATAGTGTTAAAGCATAAAAATTCTCTGGGATTCAAGTTTTCGATCGTGAAGTTTAAAACATACGTAATTACTGGTTAATCTATTAATATTGACAATCAATTATGGTCGGATAGCTCAGCGGGATTGGTCCTAAATGTCTCGAACTGACTACTGATTTTCGACAATCTCCTGATTCTTGGATTTTTTTGGCAGTCAATTCCAAGAACTATATTGCTAGACAAAACAGGGAAGCAGTTAGTTCAATGGCCAATCAAAGAACTCGAAAAACTACGGGAAAAAGAAGTCTCTCTACAGAACAAAGAAATAAAGGGTGGAACTGTGTTTAAAATTTCAGGGGTCACAGCTTCACAGGTATCTGCTCTAATCCTCTTTCTCGAATGCTCTTATCGACTTCTTGTTTTCCTCGTGTTATAGATGTAGAAAGATTACATGTTATCCTATCAGAAAAGTCTTTGAAGTTCTCCATCTTCTCTGTCTTGATTATATTCATTTCATAGTTTTTAGAACTAGATTTGATACTTTCTATCACAGGCTGATATTGAAGTTTCATTCGAATTGCCAAATTTAGAAGATCAGATCGAGTTGATGAATACAAAATCAGTTGATCCCCAACAACTTTGTATTCAAAAGAATTCTTCGGTAAGAGGAGTCCTAGGGCCATTTGGTTTGTTAGTCTTGGCCACAAAGGACCTAACCGAACAAACTGCCATCTTCTTTCGGATATTCAAAGGTGATGACAAGTTTGTTGTCCTAATGTGCAGTGATCAAAGCAGGTGAGGCTTTAAATTTATAAATAAATAAAAGTGCCGTCAACCATAGGGCACGTGTGATGTGTGTAATGTGTCTTGTCTTTCATGAAAAAAATGAATCTAGCGTGTACGTCTCTCTCAAACTTTTTGAGCTCTAATATTTGTATGCAGGTCTTCTCAGAAAAGAGACGTTGGCAAAAATATCTTTGGAGCATTTCTTGATGTAGATCCTACTCAGAAAATCTCATTAAGAACCTTGGTAAGTGCCTCGTGTAAACGTTTTACATGGACTGTCTGTTCTCTGGACATAAACTATCCAAAATGAACTTTTTTTGTTAAAGATTGGAGAACCAAAAATTAGAACCGTGTCTGCAAAATTTACCGTGAAAACCATTATTTTTGGTGATGTCAAATTTGATTCATTTATGATTTATGCTTGTGCAGATTGACCATTCCATTGTAGAGAGTTTTGGTGGTGAAGGAAAGGCTTGCATCACTGCTAGAGTTTATCCTGAATTGGCCATTGATAACAAATCCCACCTCTATGCATTTAATTATGGGAAAAAAAGTGTTAAAATCAAGAGTTTGAGAGCTTGGAGCATGAAGAAAGCTCAAATGGTTGAATCTCATGAAGGAAGAAAGCCCCTCATAAATTGAGAACACAATTTCTAATATCGTCATTGAAAGTATGTTTCATGCGCAGTATTGATGGGATTAGACAATATAATAAATAAGATTATAACTTCTTTTTATTCTTTAATATTATCTAGTAAAATTCATTTTACTATATGAATGCAAAAGACATGCCAAATTAAAAGGGCAAATATTGGAGTTACTTTCGAATACATTTTATTATACGTTGTCAATCGATGTGGATGGTTTTGTTTGTTGCATTGTTCTTCTTGCTTCAAAACATGCTCTAGTTATATCTTAATAGGACTCGGGATGCACTCTGACTCCTACTAAGGGTATAGATAGTGATGGCAATGGGGCGGGGCACCCCCGCCCCGCCTTAGACGGGACGGGGGCAGAGCCTTGCCCCGTTTCATGCCCCATTTAGTTTTTTTTTTTTTTTTTTAAATCAAAAATTTCTAATTAAATACAAATTCAAAATTTAATAATCCAAAGTAAACAATACTTAAAATAACTACATCAATATACAAACCAATCAATGAAGACGAACAAAGTAACAATGTTAATCCAAAGTAAACAATACTTAAAATAACTACATCAATATCCAAACCAATCAATGAAAACAAACAAAGAAACAATGTCCAAAAGTAAACAAACAGTGTTCAAATATATATATATTTTTTATATTTAACTAGGCGGGGCTGGGCGAAAAGTAAACAAACAGTGTTCAAATATATATATATTTTTTATATTTAACTAGGCGGGGCGGGGCACCCTTGCCCAGCCCCACCTCGCCAACCCGTTGGGACGAGTTTTTTTTCGTTCCATTCTGGGCGAGGCGGGTTTTTTTGCCATCTCTAAATATAGAGTACATGAACCTCATAGACTACCTTAAAATCAAAATAATAACAAACAGTTATCACACAATATTGGTCAACGTCCTAGTCATTCGTAAATGTACCAAGAAACGCTTACCAACTATGTACTAACTACTGATTAAGGGGGAAAAAGGTTTATTTAGGCTCCATTCGGTAGGGATTAAAATCTAATTAAAATTGAAAATATGATCGTTATTGGGGGGCATCTAATAAAAGTTAACAATAACGGCTAGTTTTTCAATTTTAATCCCTACCGAACCGGCCTTTAGTTAAATTGGAAGCCACCATAACCAAAGTCAGCTTAAGATTTCCCCTTATGACAAAGAAGGGGAACAAAATGAAGTATCTACATAGGCTTCTGGAACTTTAGGTAAGCAAGTTTGCCTAGCTTAAAAGGTTTACAAGTGGAAATAATTTATTATTACGGATTAAAATTGAAAGTTTGTAAGTAATTAACAATGAGACTACAATTTCTTTTAAAATAAATAACTTTTGACTTACAAATAAAAAGAAAGTGAAATAAGGAATGGCCATAAAGATGACAAAGTACTTCATATGTTAATGGCCATTACAATCTCGTTGAAAAACTCAAAAGAGCGTCAACATTAAAGGTTGTGGTTGTCCAATAAGGGGCTTTCCATGTTAGCAAAGAATGAGTCCAGGGGCGGATCCAGCACCTGGCGAGCCCCCGCGGCCGCCCTAGCTGGATCCGTCGGAGCCTTCAAACCGTCGGGTGGAAGTTGTAAAACGGAGCGACTGTAGTGGTGGAAGAAGGGGGAAACCGGGTGAAGAAGATTACTGCAGGTTTGGAATTGGGCCTATTTTTTTTTTAGTTTTCCATTATTTGGGCTTTCCTTTTTTTAAAAAAAATAGGCCCAATGGCCCAAATTAGGCAAGTTTAGTCCAGTTAGTCCAATTAGGCAAGTTCAATCCAGTTATATATGTATTTCTTCTCGCAAGTTTAGTCCAGTTACCAGTGTACCCATTAGGCAATTACCAAACGAAGTGAAGCAGGGGTCCGGTCATTCTCCATTTCTTCACCTCTCCTAGCTCGATTTGCAAAGCTGGTTGCGGTGATAGACTCGAAAGTCGAACCGGATGGACCTCCCGTGGGCTGTGGTTGCGACTTTGTGAATTGTGGTGAGCGGCCCCTTTCCTTCTCGACTGTCATTCTCGTTCTCTCTCTCTTTTTTTTTTTTTTAATTTTTGTTCTGCGACAAATAAATGAGAATTGTGAATTTGTGATTTATGATAAATAATTTGTGTTATCTAGGTGAGTCAGTGACTATTATTTTTTTTTTGTTGGTTTTTGTTGTTTTAAATATTTTATGCTTTAATAATTTATGAGATATGAGTATTGAGTTTTGATTTACGTGTTATTTGAGAATTTGAGAATATGTCAACTATGAATTGTGATATTAAAAATTAATTTGAGTATTGTGAAATGTGATTATGTGAATATGTGATTTATGAAAATTGAGAATGAGAAATTGGGGAATTTATAATTTGTGATAAATTGGTTTTGGAAATTGAAACTTTAATTGTATTTTAAAATTAATTTTAGTTATGTTTAATCTTTGATTAACATTCAACTCTAATACTAATTATGGAATGATTTTTCTCAACCTAAACAAAAGTCCCAACCCAGTTCTCGTAGTGGTGCATATCTCGCAACTACTTTTAGTCGAGCAAATGTTTTGTTAAGCACTGATAACAAAAAGAAGTTTCACATATCATGTATTTTATATTATTTCGGATTTTATTGAACTATAATTTGATATAAATATACAATTTTTCTGTTTTGGTGTATTTACATATATATCGAAAATTTTTTAATATTATTTAAATAATATTAATAAACGACTTCGATATACGGTCGTTGACTGTTGAAGGTCAAAAGTTGACGATCAACGGCCGCCCTAGCTGAGTCGAAGTCCTGGATTCGCCCTCGAATGAGTTCCAAACTATGGGTAAAAAATCCAAAAGATTATTGAACTTTCAACAATATTTTTATTGAACTTTAAACTTTAAAAGTTTTTCGGATGATTATTGAACTTATCGAATTTTTATTCCATTAGCCATTAAACTTTTGAAGTGTTGAACTTATCAAATCATTATCTGATTGGCCATTAAGCTTTACAAGTTTTCTGGATAGTTTTCGAACTTATAAAATCATCATTTCATCCATCACTCACTAACATGTAGAAAATTTGATGGGTTCGCTGATATGGCATATTAGTGTCGTCAGTTGACGGCAATTCAACCAAAAATGTGCTTATAAAAGATGCAATTAATAGGAAAAACAATACAAAATGAAAATACAGATAAATTAAACAAAAGAAAACAGGTAAACATTAAAATTCAATTTCATTTTTATACATGCTTTTAATATGTAGAAGTATTTTTTGGCTGATTTGTCATCAATTAAAAACAATAATGTGTCATATCAGTGTTTATGTTTGTCTTGTCAACAAGTGCATTGAATTTTCTTACAGAGAATTATTGAACAATGAATGGAATAATAATTTGATAAGTTTGGTGATCATCCATTTTTTTTTCTTAATGGCCAATAAGATATGATTGATAAGTTTGGTAATCATTTGAAAAACTTTTAAAGTTTAATCGTGGTCCAAGGGATACTATTTGATAAGTTCGATGACCATTCAAAAAACTTTTAAAGTTTAATTGCCAAATGAAAAACACTATGCAAAGTTTAATGACCATTTGAGTTTTAACCCCCCAAACTATCAAAGTGAAAAGGATTGCTCGCTTCGTTTGCATTGTTCATATTTATGCAATCTTTCGTGACCTTACTTTCAGTAATCAAGTAGGTGTAAAGAATATATTTGCAATACAAACGTACATGGGGATAAAAAATAACTTAAAATGTAACTTTAAGTTTTAAGCTTAGCCAAACATGACCCAAAGACAAATGGATGAGGTAAGGAGGGTAACATGGGCAGCTCATCAATTCCCTTTTCTTCCGTAAAGAACTGCATAATATATACATAAAACCATTCACTTTGAATTATGAAAGTGTTAATGTGGCTGCCTTCTTTTGTCTTTTTTAAGTAGAATATTCTATGTGGGGTTCCAAAAATTTGCTTTTCTATCATATAACTGGTTTCCATGTTTGATTCCATTTGAAGTTAAAACTTATAATACACTGTTTTTGGATTCTTGTCTGTGGGTGCAGCAGTTTTAGAACTTAGACAAGTCAATTGGAAAAACCTTTTTTAGTAGCCTTTTCATATAATCCTAAGTCGGTTAATTCAAGTTCAAGACTGTCCAGTTGTTTGCTCGAAAGTTGATTTCAAAATCTTTTTTTTTATTATTTATTTAATATTTTATTATCTAATTTGTGTCCAATGAGAGTAGATTAAACCTTTTATGACAAATAATTACCATAATTTGAGAAATCAAACTCATGAACTTGAGAGTGACCCTAACGATTCCGTCCTCAACATGACGTTCATGTGACTCGAACTCATGATATTAGATCTGACATCACTTTTAGAATCGAATTTCAGCCGTCTCACCTAAAAATCAATTGGTGTCTAATAAGGGTATGTTGAATGTTTCACTGCATTTGATCATCATTTGAGTGAACCAACCCATGAGCTTAAAATCGATTTTGTTGCACCTAACAATTAAACCTTTTATGGTGAATAATCACCATAGTTTGAGTAATCCAACTTATGAACTTAAGAGTGACCCTAACAATTCGGTCATCAACATGACATTCTTGTGACTCGAATTCTTGATCTTAGCTCTGATATCACTTTTAGATCAAACTTCAACCGTCTTGCCTAAAAATTAATTGGTGTCTAATAAGGGCATGTTGAAGGTCTCACTTCAGTTGACCATCATTTGAGTGACCCAACCCACGAGCTTAAAATCGTTTTTGTGACTCGAAATCATGATCTTAGCTCTGACATCACTTTTAGGATCGAACTTCAACCGTCTCGCCTAAAAATTAATTGGTGTCTAATAAGGGTATGTTGAACGTTTCACTGGATTTGATCATTATTTAAGTAACCCAACCCATGAGCTTAAAATTGATTTTGTTGCACCCTAACAATTATCAATTCGACATTTTAACTTTTTGGGCTCTATAATTATTTTCACAGCATTGATTAGAAGTGGTTCTTGCTGTCGTCAAACCAAGCTGTTTTCCAAATACCAAAGGAAAAGAGAATGTAGGTGGGAAAGGAAAAGGCAAAGGCAAATGAAAAAAGAAAAAGAAAAGGCCATTAACATGACATTTTCCTCTCATAGTGGAGTTTTACATCCTATCTCTTTTTTTTTTTTTTTACTTTAATTTACAGGAAAGATCTTGGAATGTGTGTAGCATTTCATTCACATTTCAGAAAATTATGGCAGGGATTCTTGATCTATGACCTCCGTAACAAATCAGTCTTCAATATTTAGACCGACCATTTTGATCGCCTTCAGTACTTCTGTTGCACAAGTAGTCCCAGTGGATAAAAATGAACGGAACCGAAAGCAAAATAAGAATTAAGATGAACAGACTAAGCCCCTGTTTGTCTCCCTTTAAAATGACATTCATACTCATTTTCAATCACACGTTCATACAATAAAATATTTTGTACGTAAACCCAAAACTTTTTTCTATTTTTTAAATATACATTCTTCGAAAAATGACTACTCAAAATAATGGCCATCAAACATGGGCTAAATTGACTTGGAAAAATGTGTTCAAGTGAGATACACGACAAAACTGATTACTAGTTTCGTAACTTCGTCCACGAGATGCACATGCATGCAATTGTATTCATCGAAGTTCTCTCTCTAATACGGGTGTGTTTGAGCTATATTATTTTGAAAGAATGTATTCTGGAATAGTAGATCGATGGAGAATGTGTGATTGAAAAATAAGGAAAAGTTATTAATGTGATGAAAAATATTATCTTATTGAAGAATGTGTGGTTAAAAATGAGTAGAAGAATGAAAATGAAAATTTTAATGTGTACCAAACAACGAGTATGCTACAAAAGAGTAAACAATACTGTTCTTCACACTAATTTTTTTTTTTTTTTCTCTCTCTATATTTTGGCCTACCCAATCACAGTGCGTCATCAAATACCATATTCTAAGGCAAATTCATGATCAATTCTTATTTTCTGGTCAAAAAGATAGTGTATGTTGGAGCCACTTGAAAAAAAAAAAAAGTGCACTATAAAAGCATCTATGTTCGCAAAGTTTCCTGATAATTGTTTCCAACCAGTTTAAGAATATTCCTCAATAATTGCTAGGAGATTCATAAGCTAATTATATACATAGGATTAATATTTAATAATGTTCAAAAATCTAATAAATTGAAGCTCCATTAGCCCTTTTGGATTAAGTGAAAAGGAATAATTTTAAACCATGATTTTATTTACAATAATAAATATTTATTTATTTGTAATTAATCATATGAAAAGTTAAGTTATACATGTACTTTTTTTATTTATTAGACTTGTTTGAATAACCAAAATGATGTAACGCAGATTAATTAATGTTGAATAAGAAAAAAATCCCATAAATAATCTTAAACCTGTGTCACAATTACCAGTTAACAAGAAGAAATCAAGATTTTCTTCACCTTATTAAGGAGTATGACTATATTATAAATGATAATTGGAAAGACACCTTTGACACAGTATGGAAAAAGATCGAACCATACTAATAAGGAAAAGAAATTAAAATCTTCTAGTATTGGATGGGACGAGATAGATAGTAATATCCGCTTACATTCGGTCTCATCAATTACTACTTTGACACAGTATTGAAAAGGATCGAACCATACCAATAAGAAAAAGAAATTAAAATCTTTTAGTATTGAACGGGACGGATAGTAGTGTCCACTTACATACTGTCTCGTCAAATACTACTTAGGAAATAACATGCTCGGACAAATAACTATAAAGAAAACTAAAACTATAATACCATAGTATTTCTCAAAACACCGACTTCCATAAGCTTGGACACTAGGTGGCCACTCAAGTGGAGTGCCACCAGACTCTCTAGCCCACCAATACTTGTGCCTCCTATATACAACGCTGGAACACCACCAGCTCCACCACCACCTTCGCCATCAACGTGGTGGTTGGTGCCGGCGACACCCTGAACTGTGAACACACTGATCTCATCCTCATCTAATTCGATGATGGTGGGGTGCACCCCAACAGTGGACAGCAGCAGTTTCATGACGTGGCACATGTAGCAAGAGGAGCGGCTGAAGATGATCACTGGATTCTCACATATCAGCCGGTGGATACGCGTCTCTGTTGACTCTGCGACGGATATAGCTAGTGGGGAGGTGGTGGTTGGAGTCAATTCTAGCCTTACTCCGCAGTCACTTAGCGGCTCATAACGGCGGATTCCTTGCATCGCCGGCACCAGAAAAGTGATATATAAACGGTGTTAAGATTTTCTTGGAATTGAAGTTGTGAGGTGTGAGTGGCAGTGGCAGTGGTGGTTTGTTATGGGAACGTGGAAAGGTCGTCATTATATAGATATAAAAATTGCAACATATGTCTCCAAACTATTACTTTAGTAATAAGTTTATTCTCAACATTTAGAAAATATTATTTTGGACATTTTTTCTTTATGAATGCACACATCTACAATCATGAAGACCATCTAAATTTTTGTTATTCGTCTATAAAAAATTAGGCTCTTTTTTTGGTGGAGACTAAAATCGAGATTTTAAATTAAGTTACAGTCAACAATTAGCACTTGTTTGATCTCCATTATTTGCAAAATACATTTTTTTCTCTTATTTTCAATTACATATTCTTCAATAAAATAATATTACACGAAAATTTAAATTTTTTTCTTATTTTTAACCCCGCATTTTCTATCAAGATACTATTCTAAAATGCATTTTCATAAAAAAAATGTGGCTCAAACATAATCTTAATTCAAACCACATATTTCATAAAATTCACAACTTTTTAACTACACATTTCATCAACTTAATCAAAATTTACTAAAAATATGATTTTAATCTCCACCAAACAAAGGCCAGATTTCGCTTTCCAATTTGACTTGGTGTCTAAAAGTTCAACGTATTTGAGAGGTTCATGTGACATTTTATGAAGGGTTGGATTATTTTTTATATTAAAGATCGATATCGGGTAACAATAAGAAAAAGTCGAAAGGGCGGTGATTATATAAATACAGTTATTGCACCTATAATAGCTAACTTAATGCTTCAATGATAAATTGGTTTTCAACTGAATACTTTGATAATAGCCTTTCAAGTAAAGTATGATCAAAATCGTCATTAATCTTTTTTAATGAAGTCGGGTTGCACTTCTGAAATTGGAATAGTTTTCAAAATTTAAATCTGGGTTTATTTTGTGGATTGCATACACTGAACGAAGATTTGAGTATTTTTTGTATGACAATAATGAGAAATTAAAGATGAACATGTTGATTTTCAAAAGTAGAAGAGCAATGATGCAATTACCCCTTACGGATTGGGGGTGGGGTTGAGTTACGTCACAAATTTGCATATTACGTAAGGTTACACTTGTATGGAGTAGTAAACTAGTTGTAAGAATTAAGGAAAATGACGCACATGTGAGCTACACGCAATATAAGACAAAAATATTAAATTTTAGATGAGTTGACTGAAAGAAAAGAATAAAAAAAAAGCTAGGGACAGGACAAAAAGGTAGCGGGTTACATGGTATGGCATAATTTTTTATTGGCATCAAGTGGCAAGGGGCGATCGCATGGAGTGATTGTTTATGTGTTGTCCTCGAAGTTCATTAAAAGTAGTTTTTTTCTTTTTTTTAAATAGTAATTTTTTAAATATTGCGTGGTTAAAAAGTAATAAAAAAAAATATTTAGATTTAAGTGTAAAATATTTTATTGCGAGAATATATGGTTAAAAACGATTTTTTTTTTTTTTTTTGAACAATGGTAGATAAATAGTGGCTAGATGTCAATCCTAGGTCGTATAAATTCAAAAATAATTAAGAAAATTTAATTTTTAATATAAGAAACTTTTTTATATACTAACTACAAGTTGAGATGTTCATGCTTTTCTAAAAGTTAATCATCAGTCGAGCATCTACAAGGTAGAGAAGCTCTTATACTAAAAATTGAATTAATAATTGTTCAATACAACGTACGAAAAAATCAATGTTGTGAAAATTGGATCGAACTTTCTTGTTCAACAAAAACTCAGGAACTGGATTGAAATCCGGTCTGATGACAAAGGTAAGATCGGATGAGGAAAATCGATATAAAATTCATCAATCGTTTAGTTTAATCGGAAAATTGGATAATTGATTACGGTTTTTACAATTCATCGGGTCAATTTTTTTGAAAGAAAAGAGTAAATTGATGAATAATAAGAAAGCTTTTGTGTCTACCATCTCTAATCGACCAAAACTCATTGTAAATCTAAAATCTTACTTCAACGAAAGAAAAATAGAAAACACACTAATATTTATGTTCATACTTGGACATATATTTGTATGTATATATACACACATATTGTATATGTGAGAGAGAGTAGAGTCAGAGAAGATGAGGCGCAGACAAGATTTTAATGCATTGCTGTGATTTGATTTGAAAAAAAATGAGGAAAGTGTTCCAATAATAGTAGAGATGTCAAACGGGTCGAGTGGCTCATCGGCTCGTGAAAATACGAGCAACTAGCCGCTCGTGGGCTCGTGAAAATTTTAAAAAAAAAAAGTGAAAAAGAAAAAAAAAATTCAAAAAAGCTCGTGGGCTCACGGCTCGTAGCTCGGCTCGTGAGCTCACGAGCTCGTGGGCCGAGCCGAGGAGCCGATTGACATCTCTAAATAATAGGGTTTGCATATGGGGCCAAATATCTATAACAGGTTATAGAAGTTTTTTGGGCCTTTTGGCCCATTTAGTTTCTTGATGCTCATTTGTTAATTTTTTGTAAATATATTTATTTTTCTTCTAAAAAAAAACTTATCGGGTGGATTCCGATTTGACCATTTGACTCTTGACCATTTATCTTTCTAGGTCGATACTCGGGTCGACTTTTAAACATCGAAAAAAAACATAGGTTTCTTCAATGTCTCTAGCCTCACCAAAATTTACACAAGATTGTTTATGATAAACTCAATAAGTCTCTTTTTGTTTACATTAAGTATACGTCACAAAATTCACAAAATATATAGATAGAAGAACCAAGAAATTTGAGAGAGAATGCCAAAGCTGCGTTAGAGATGACAATAGGGTGGGTCGACCTTTCCCGTCCCCCACCCCATCGGGTATTTTTGTTACCTAGTTCTGTCACCATATCCGGTCAAAGCAGGATGTGGAGGAGGGGGTTGGGTCTCTGCCTCGTTTATCATCCCGTTTATCATTTTTTTATTTTATTTTTTATATCTTTATATAAATAATGATAAATATATTTTTTTATTTGATAAAAAAATTAAATTTAAAATCAACTTTAAACAAGGCAAGGATCATGTTTCCCGTATTCATTATATTCGCTTCGGGGCAACGACCCTCATTCCCCATTTTGTTTATCTGATTAGACGGGAAATCCTCGTTCATTCATGATGGGGCTGGCGAATATCGAGTTGAACGAATTTTTTTGTCACCGCTAAGCTACGCTCGCACTTACGTGTAAAATATGGTTAATCCCTTATAAAAGAGACATCCCAAAAGCCCTCCATGCTGCAGACACAACTTAGCTATAGTAAGGCTTAAGATTAAATCATTTAACAAAACAAAAAAGGTCATTACAGAAACACATTTTTCTCACAACTCAATCAAGTGGTCAACTTGAGAGGCATATATTAACAATTGATGAACTATTGACCCATTTCTAGTATCAAAAACTTTTTTTACCATTATTTCATTTGCTCCAATATAGTCTCTAACAAAATTAAATTAAATATCAATATACTTCGTTCTATCCTATTATAAAAGATATTTACTTAAATGAATTTAACTTTGATTAACTGAATATAACCTACCAATTTAATCAATAAAAACAATTTTTCTTACCCCCTTAATCAAAGCCATTCTTTTACATCATCACATGCTGCTATGTGCCTCAGTTGAGATTTTCGATTAATACACCCGCCACAAAGTGTAAAAATATAAGATGAAGTAGACCTCGTATAGAGATCGTATACAAAATTAGAGTCAGTGTAGCCTTTCAACACAATACATTCATCACATTTTTAAAATTTTAACTCTGGATCAAGTGAAACTTTTTAAAGCATCTAAGCAAGTAAGGTCTTGTACAAATCACAAGATAAATTATAAAACCAAATGTATTATCACAAAGTATTTTATTCACCCTATCAAACTCTTCATATATTTTAGGTGATTGTTCATTTGAAAATCTAAAATGATTTGCTAAAGATAAAGAAACAGGTTTAGCATTAGACATGGAAATTTGTTGTGACACTTTAGTCACATATGAAATTTGATTTAAATAAATAACACAATTCTTTTCACTTGTCCTAAATCTTTTGTTTTAAATTCTAATTTCTATGATTTTATTATATCTATTTCTATCTTAGCATGATATGCCAACAACATATAAAAGCAGATAAACAAATAACCACATGCATCTTTATGCCATAGACATGAATTAAAAATACTTTTTAAAGCCCAAAGTTCGAATATAAGAATTAAATCTCTTATACCATTTTTGGATCTTGTTTCATACCATATAAATATTTCTTTAACAAGTAAATTCTTTCATTTTAATTCAAAAAAACATATAGATAATTTCATCTAAACCACCATTCAAGAAAGCTATTTTAACATCAAGTTGATACAAATTTCCAGTTAAATTGAGCAATTAAGACAAGCAAAAATCTAATTGATGTATATTTTTTTAAAGGTGAGAATATTTCATTATAATCTATTCCTTCATTTACTACAAACTTTTTTAGCTTTACATCAGATCAACAAGAATCCAAGTCTTTTTTTTCTTTTTTCTTTTTTTTTTTTTTCCCAAATATTCCATTTCATCTTTCATTGCAGCATGCCCAAAAATCAGATTCTTTACAATTTATTGTTTCTTCATAAATAATTAGTTCAAAATTAAAGGATTCTAAAACAAAACAAAGTTACCACTATTGATTCTAGTAGAAGAATGCTTCTCTCTAGTTAACAGGTAATCAGGAAAAGGTAACTTCTGAGTTTAATCTTCAACTTCTTCACGAGACTGTACATGATTTATTTCAGTTTGAGATGTCTCCAACTCAAATTGATTATCATGTATAACCAGAGACGGAGCTAGGGGGCAGGACCCCAACCATACAAAAATCTTAGATCTAAACAAAAGATCCAATAGTTACTTAAATAAATAAATAGCCCAAATCCAATCCAAAATCTAAGTTCCCAATTCCCAAGTTGGTTTATGCATAATGCATGTTTACTTGTTTTGTCTAGTGTATAATTTTGATTTCTCTTTGAAAGGAAGATGTTGGGATTGTGATTGGTGCATTGTGAATGACAGAAGTGAGAAGACCAGAAGTTGATTTCGTCATTTTGTGTGTTCAATCCTAATAAGTCTAATTCTTGAATATTTGAATTTAAGAATTAAGCAGAGTAGTTTCTGTTAGTTTGTGTAATTGTGTTAGTTATTGAATATTTGAATTTAAGAATTAAGTAGTAGAATAGTCGGTAGTGATTGAATTGAACATTGAATTTCACTACTATTTTGGTACTCAAAATCGTCGTTTTCAATTCTCTCAGTTAAAAAAAAAAAAAAAAAATCGGGGGCGAACCCCTGCCCCATATCCCCCCCCCCCCCCCCCCCCTAAATATTGAAATCCTGGCTATGTCTCTGTGTATAACATTTTTAGAATTTTGAATTTCTAAAGTAGTTTCTTTAATCATCAGCTCTTTATAAGAACCTGAAGCAGATGAATTCAAACAAGACATCAAATCTTCATTAAAAATGACATTTTTGCTTCTTATTACTTTAAAATCGTTTTGTTCTTTCACCCAAAGCTTATAGCCTTCGATTTCCTCGCTGTATTCCAGAAAAAACACATTTTTTAAGGAATGATTCAAGTTAATTGTCACTTAAAATTTAACTATAAGACATACAAACGTTCAATAGATTAAAATGATATCACCAACGTCCTTGTCAAGCGGAGCAAATTTTGAATCCTTGCACTGGATATTCAGTTTCTAACATTATGCGCATTTAAGTTTAAGTTTCTTGAATAACTTAGTATTCTAATTTGAAGAAAACAATGCCACTCCTACAAACTTGGGGTGTATCCAAACTTCAATTGAAAATATTATGCAAAAAAGCATGCCCCCACAATTCTAGTAGGATTTAGCTTTGCCACATTATATTCATCTAATTATATAAAGTTTGGTCATATTGTTAATTTATTGATACACCCCCCATTTGACCAAAAACTAGCCACTGTTGAAAGTGTAGTGAGCACCAGACTTCTAATAGTGTCATAACACCACGTTAGTCATTGCGGACACCGACAATATATTATTATTTCAAAAACCCCAATTTAGTCTGTGTCTCAAGATAAACCATTGCAACTGTTAATCTAAAATATTATTATTCCGGTATTGATTTCTTATAGACTAATCAAATGTAAGGGCTAAAGACAATTTCATATGCACCGCTTCGTCACATACTTTCACTTTAGTACAGCATGCCTTTCATTTCGTTAGCAAATACTACAACCAAAAGTCATTTGTCCTTGTAATTGCTGATTTCCTTCTCCGAATGAAATGGAGATGAATCCAACATCTTGCGTAACGTGGACTACGTCTAATTACATAAGGATTATTCTTGTTGTACATAACCTTTTACCAAATCGACAAGTGGCGGCCCCCTATTGTTGATTCGGTAATCAATTATATAGAAAATTATGTACATCTAGCTTGATCCAATTACATAATGAAGTAAAGAATTCTATTTCAAGAATTTATTTACGATGATCGAGTTTGAAATGAACAAAAGCAAACTGAGATCCAACCTCTGAATGCATCTTTCGTACCGTCTTTTCTAGATTTATTCAACATTTATTTATGAGAAAATTACAAGAAATGTACACTTTCACGTGATCATTTGTAAAAATGTCTAAAATTTGTTCAATATTCATTTTGCAATATTTTAGACCAAAAATACTCTTGTTAATAATTTATAATTCCACACTAAAAACAAATATGTGCATACAATTAAATATTTTGTTGCCAATAAAATTTTGACACATAATCTACTCTACTTATTTCAAAAGTATACATATCAAATCACAATAAATGTTATATTTCTCATTGACACAAATATAAAATATCGAGAACTACATTTCAAATGTCAAGAACTTTATGAAATATAGAGAATTCTCATTTTTGGAATGAAATCTCGTTCTAGATAAATGAAGTATCAAGATGAATATGGTTCAATTATCAATAACAACTTTTAAAATATTGAGAACGTCATTTTAATGTAGCTTCTCATGGAAGCTATTTATTCTTCTCGAAATTCGTGACAAATTAAAAAAAATTGCTTCATTTTTAATTAAGGGTATAATAGACAATTTAATACTAAATTTGGTCATTTTTGCAAAAGTTATCAAAATTAGACACTTTTTAATTGACAAACATGAAATTAACCATTTTTGTAAATTCCCCTTTATTTATTCGCACTGCAAAGTCAATATGCTCCTGATATAGACACACATGTGCGTAAACATTAAAGTTGATCATATTGTTGAGAAATTATTTAATTTGACATGTGGGCCAACATATGTAATTAATTGAGTATAAGCGCTATCTTAAAGTTAAGCATAAAATTAAAGTGATCTAATAAAGAATTGAGTAATTGTGTTTTGAGCATCTAAATAAAGTGTGAGTTAAACTGTATGTGTAGAGACTGAGTCCATTATGATTTGTATTTGACAATGAGTCGAATACATACGGAAACTATATATAGGGTTATAGTCCCCAATTTATGTGATTCTCATTCTTTGTATCATCCTATCAATACAAGAATACAAGAGAAAACATATTGAAGAGAAATATCCATAAACCCACAATCAAGAATCAAGAAGGAAGTTTGGAGCAATTAAATTGAAGAACAAGAAATCAAGATTTAAAGATTCAAATTCAAGATTCATTATTTAAGATATAAATCAATGGATCAAGGTATGTTCCGCATTAATTAATTTTCTTAGTGATTTGATATGGAAATCTTGACAATTATGTAAAGTTTATAAAGTTTAAATTTCGTGAAAAATTCAATAAGTGGTATTAGAGTTAATTCATGTTGAATCATTGAGAATCGAAATTTTAAATTTGGTTCTTGTATAATTTTATGGTTTTCAAATTTAGCAATTCCAGTTTTTTGTTTTGATAAATTTGAAAATTATTTGATCAATTTTCCATACTTCAGTTTAAGAAAAACAAATCGGTCGCCGGCGATGCTCTGCGCCGATGACGCTGCAGAGCGTCACCGGCAGTGCGTGATGTGCAGCACCACTACGTGTTGCAGCAACCCCCAAAGCTGCTGCAATTCCACCCTACGGCTCCCCCCCCCCCCCCCCCAATTTTTAGGGTTTACAGTTGGTTGGAGGTTTTGAGGGCGGGGGCCTGGGCTGAGAATTTGAAGATTTAAGGTCCTTGATTGCAATTTCAAATTAAGGTAGTTTTTAAAATTTTAGCCCCTTAACTTTAAAGTTTTGGTAATTCAGCCACTTAAAAGATTTTAAATGCAGATATTAATTAAGGTAATACCTTTATTGCTAAGTTATACAAATTTAGTTTTAATTAATGTCCCATGGATAAATTTAAAAAAACTGAAATACATGAAATTTCCTATACTTCTACAATTGAGAATTTAATGTATACTCAAGTTTGCACACATTTGAATATATCGTTCATTGTTGAAATGCTAGATAAATATTTAACTAACTTTGGGATGAAAATTTGGAAAGCAACCATGAGGTTATTCAGTATTTATAGAGAACTAAGGATTAAATGATCACATTCAAGAAAATCAGATCAATTGGAGATTATTGGATATTCTGATTCTGATCATGAAATATGACTGCAAAATATTATCACTAGGCTGCATATTTTGGATGAATTTAAAAGACCACTTTAGGTATTTCGTAACATAGCAGCCTTATATTCCAATAGGAACTTGATGACGTCAAAGTTTATAAACATTAAACCCCTGTTTGAAACCCATTTTTAGGTGAATAGAAATTTTGGAATAGTGATTGATGTGAGAATGTGTGTTGGAAAAGTGATGAATTTTTTTTGATTTGTGTGTAATATTATTTTATTTGGAGAATGTGTGGTTGAAATGAAGAATGAGAAAGAGAAAGAGAAAGAGAAATTAAAGGATGTCAAACGGAGGCTAAGTTCCTAGTTGTTAAGGAAAGAATTCAAAGTGTTTAGATTTCTATAAAGCATATTAGGATAACCTCTATAATCATGGATCTATTTACTAAATGACTACCATCCACGTCTTTCATGAGCATAATACTCACATGAGTGTTGTATCTTTTAATGATATGCTAGTTTAGTAAGAGTTTGTATTTAGATGTTGTTTTAGCACATATTTTTGTTCATGGATATTCAGTTTATTTCAGTAATAAAGTATTCAATTTAGTTTTTACTTTGATTAAAGCTTTTTTTTTTTTTAGTTTGATCTTATAAAGTATTAAAGGATAAAGTAGGACCAGTTGAAAATGAGCGTGTTTGGGTCACATTGCATATAATTTCCATACTACACATCCACACTTGATCTATGTCATTTGATTGTGTTGATATACGTGACCATTGATGAGTATAGTTATGATACTTGTAACTAAGACCACTTTAATCCCATATTGATATAATCAATAGACGAGATTGTTTGAAAATACTTTTGGTTATAATAGTAAAAGTTTTGAGCTCATAAGGTTATACACATTTATAAGATAACATATGTGACCCAAGTGAGAGATTGTTGTGAAATTATTTAATTTGTTATGTGGGTCGACATATGTCCAAAATTAAAGTGATCTAATAAAAAATTAATTGGGTTTTTAGCATCTCAATAAAGTGTGGGTCAGACTATATGTATAGAGATCAGATCCATTAGAGTTTGTATAAATGATGAGCCAAATACATATGGAAATTATATATAGGGTTATGATCCACAATTCATATGTAATTCTCATTTTTTGTGCCATCCCATCAATACAAGAATATAAGATTAATTGATAGGCAATACATCAATTAATTCTACCTACAAAACCAACAAAATATAAGAAATACGCCAAAGAAATCCGTCTTAAAATTATTGGATAAATAAGTGCATGAATTATATTTCGTTAATAAAAAACATGTGATTGCAAATACTAGAGTGACGACTTATTGAATCATAGTATATACATAATAATGAGCAAATCACTGCTTAGTTAAACATAGAAAATGTAGAAATTGAAGGAGATAAAAAGCAGCGAGGTATGTGAATGCAAATATCCTTAAAATAGATTTCGCTCCCGCATTGGTACTAACATGATCAAATGGACGACCATTTCCCAAGATATAATGCTTCTTCCAAAATCAATATGGCACACGATTAATTTTATTGAGCAAACCAACGCTTGGCTGTACTGTTCTATAATGAAAGGTATCGAATAATAAATATCGAACACGAAGCTCAAAATGATATGGAAAATATTTCGACTTAATTTGGAGAAGGAAAGAATTAGAAATCAATTATATGAAATTGATTTGGAGTGTAGAAAATGGAATTAGAAAGGTACTATTTATATATTTGTATGTCTCTCTTCGAGGGGTTATATCTTATGACCAAATTAATTCCAACTATTAGATGATACCACTTTAAATTGATGGTCTAAATCGCACCTTATAAAAATGTCACACACATTTGAAACTACTCTTTGATATAGACAATTTACATTTGAAGAATCATGCCCAATTGATGCACCTATTAGAGACATTTCAAATTCACACATTTTAATTCTCATATAATCCTAAAATTTCAACACAGTTGATATCTTAAAAAAAAAAAGGATTTTGCTATGGGTACGCGTATGTGTCCATAATGGACACCCGGGGCAGGAATTTTACCACCCCGTCCTTGTCCCGATCCACATTTAAGACGGAGTGAGGTCGTGATGGCGAGGAGAGGGGTGGAGTGGGCTAAGGCACTCCATTTATATATTTTATTTTATTTTTTCCTGTAAATTCTAGAATATTTTAAGAATTTGCTATTAAGTCTGGATTTGGACATAAAAAGATGGATTAAAAAAAAAAAAAAAACTAACAATCAGAATGGCACGTAAATTCTGTCCAAAACAGTGTCGCAGCCTTGTTGGGGGCGAGGCAAGGCTGAGCTCGAATTTGAGGTTTAATTGTATATCTATTAAGCCCAGTTTGGTACACATTAGAATTTCATTTTCATTCTTTTACTCATTTTCAATCACACAATTTTCAATAAAATAATATTTTTCACCACATCAATAATTTTTCATTTTTTTTTCAACAACACATTCTCCATCAATATACTATTCCAAAATGCATTCTACCAAGATAATGTGGCTCAAACATACCGTAAGTCGTAAATTTTATAAAATGTGTAGATATCAAGTTAATAATAATTTGTGAATTTTAGGACTAAAATTATTTAATTAACTTGAATATGATTTGAACTCCAATAAGCATGCTCTGAATGGCAATCCATTTCGAAAAGAATAATGTTACGGTGCTACAACGCTAATTTATGGGATATTTTGTGATATATATTATGTGATTGGTTTAATTATATTTTCTATTCAATAATATTTGATGTTGCTTAAATTAATGTTGTAACATCGCCAGTGATAAATATCGATACTGTTTTTGGGAAATTAGCCTATTTCCCAACTAATCCATAAACAACTACAATGTCCTAGATTACAAAAGGAGACAAAAATCCAAAGATCCCTAGAACTTTCCACGCCACCGCCCACCCATTGTAAATTGTGATGGCCAAGTTTCTGTTTCACGGCACTGAATTTACTCGCATCTCTACATTTTGACTAAATCTTGACATTATTTCAAGAAAGTTTAAGCTAATGGAAGGCGTGAAAGTAAAGCTACAACAGGAATGCTGCAGTAGTACTGCTGGCGCTCCACCGCCAATGGAGGGATTGTATGATGTTGGGCCGCCTCCATTTCTAACCAAGACTTTTGAAATGGTGGAGGATCCTTCAACAAATTCAGTGATTTCATGGAGTAGGGCCAGAAACAGTTTTATTGTTTGGGATTTTCACAAATTTTCCACTATTCTGCTGCCTAGGTACTTCAAGCACAGCAATTTTTCTAGCTTCATTCGACAGCTTAATACATATGTAAGTATTTTCAGCAGCCCATAAAATTTTTTTATTTTCATAACGTTTGACTGCCTGAATTGTTGTAATTTTACATGGTTTGATTTCAATTTCAGATTTTTGCTATCGTAGTAGACTATTGCATTTGCAGTATATGCGGTAGGGTTAGGGTCTTGATAAATTCGAAAATCCCACTAATATTTTATCTTTTTTTTTTTGTTTGGTGGGGTTGTTTTTAGTTTTTAAGTGTCTGGTAAAATTCATAGTCGATTAGACTCTAGATGTTCTTCTCTCTGTAAATAACTGCAGTCTTTTATCATATATATATGGTTGGCTAGTTACCTGTAAACGTAATCAGGATATTTGATATGCTCGTTCCAAACCATAAATAATCTCTTTTTCTATTCTACATAAATGGCTAGCTTACAATCAGTTTTATGAGTGATTTGTTAATGCTAAATTTAAATAAATGAATAAAATGTATGCCCTTCCCTTTATATAGTTCAACATGTTATTAGAGCTCAAAATGTTCAAACGAGCCATTGATTTCATCTAAAGCTCAATAGACCCACTGGATTCCAGGGTTGAATTTCTAAAATGAGCTACTATCTTACGGGGTATGTAAACTCTTTACAGCGTTGTCCTTTAAAGCTGGGGCCATCTCAATATATTTTGATTATTGATTGTTTTTTCGAGTGCTCGAGTAGCTCTTGGTCTATTCTATAATTGCTTTGATATCTGGCTATTAGCATATTGTTTTTTCCTTAGCTTTTTCACGAAGCATTGTGCTGTGTCGAGGCGTGCGCGTTTTTTTTTTCTCCTTTTATCTCCATTTAATTTGTATCCCATTTCCTCAGTAAGTGGTTTTTATCTTATTTCCTGCATGCTACAGAATGAAGCTAGATTTTGATTATGGTTTTAACTTTTTTCCATATTCTTGAATTGTAAAGTTATCCTTGTAGCTTGGAATCTGAAGCCTGGATCCAGCTGGAATATCTCTAAAATTTATCAGTTTTCATTACCAGGTTATGACCTGGTAACCTCTTTGTTAGTCTTTTTAGGGAAAATTGCAGCTATGTTCCCTAACCTTTTCAATTTTTTTGCAGACTTTATCTTAACCTACAATATGTGCTAACGAATGTCTCTAACCTTTCATAAATATATAGTTGAGGTCCAAATTAACGGAAACCATCTATAAAACCGCCCGTTGGTCTAGAAAATACAAAAGTAGGTATTTTGACCATTTGAAGTAGGGGCATTTTCGTCCATACCAAAATCTTCCTTTGATTTAAAAACAACAATTAAACTATACACCCCACCCCACCCAACCCAACCCAACCCAACCCAATCTCACAAACAATAATCCAAAACCGCCGCCGTCATTGCCATATTGCCGGACTACCACCGTCTTCCTCCACCATCCCATCATCAAAACCTAGTCGATTTCCCCCTCCCAACCACCCATCGAAGTCCCTAAAAACCCAACCCATCGAATTCCTGAAAACCCAACCCATCTCTACCTTTTGATTTGATAGTGTTCCACCATGAATAAGCTCTCATGAGTAGGCGAGACCACCGGCAGTGAGGCGCGACCATGGGTGTGACCATAGGTGGAGATTTGAAGGGTTAAGTCGTGCAACTCCTTTGACTATTCTTTGCCCAATTAATTGTATAGGATGTGCTTATGGATTGAGGCTGCCGGCTCGGGAAGAAATTTCGGCGGATTGGATGGCCACTGGTTTTTCTGGATTGGGTGGCCATCAGCTTGTGTTGATTTTGATCTTTTTTTTTTTTTTTAATTAAATCTTGTTCTGATTTTTGGAATGTAGATGTTTCGCGGTCCTTTCTAGAACTTAATTTTCAAATGTTTTCTAGTTTTGATGTTCGGTGGTTTTTCTTTTTGCTGTGTTTTGGGTTCTTCCTCTCCACAATGGAAAAGCTAGTCCGGCGGCAGCGCCGGCTTACGGTGAGATAGGTGGCTATGGTCGGTTGATCGGCTGGCGGTCGTAATCTATGATGCACCGACACGGACATGTGTGTCAAACATGATACGTGTCGGATACGCCAACACACGATTTTAAAAAAAGTATAAACACGACACGTCATCGATACATTGATTAAATTCTTGAAAATTCTTCATTTATATAGTATAAATTTAGTTTTAATACTTGTTATTAATTTTTTTTTTTTTGTTGAAATCTTTTAAACATGAGTACTTATTTGTTACTTGCTAATAACTTTGAATTAATATTATATAATATTTCTAATATAAAAAGAAAAATGATTACGGTAGAGTGTCCGAGAAGTGTCGGTATCGACTTGTGTTCGACACGTGTCCGACACGAGCACGCTACCCTAATTGAAGTGTCCGTGCTACAGAGGTGGTAAGTTTTCTAGGTTCGATTTTGGGGTGGGGAGGGGATGGGGTGGGGTGAGGTGAAGAAGATACCCTTTTGTTTTGATTTTTTGTTTTTTGATTTAATTATCCCCTATTATATAATTGTATTTATATTGCAAAATATAAAGTTGTCAATGGAATTGACAAAAATGCCTATGCTTAAATGGTCAAAATATCTATTTTTTGTATTTTCCAGTCCAATGGTGGTTTTATAGATAGTTTCCGTTAATTTGGACCTCAGCTACATATTTATGGAAGGTAAGGATTTTCGTTGGCACAAATAGAAGGTTAGGATAAAGTCAGCAAAAATTGAAAATATTAGGGACCGTTGAAGCAATTCCCTCTTTTTTATTTTGATTTTTATGAGCTTCTGTTCTTGAATTTGACAGTCACATGTTGATCTGGCATGTTATTATGTGGAAGAGACAAGCTAGGTTGTTTGCCCTGTTCTGAGGTTTATGGATTATCATTTGAAGTACTTTTGATTAGGCTTCTAAGTTTTTCTGACAATTCAGAATTATTACAATCTGTAGGGTTTTAAAAAAGTGGATCCGGATCGATGGGAATTTGCAAATGAGAGCTTTTTGGGCGGACAGAAGCATCTCCTCAAGACTATCAAGAGGAGAAATGTTGAGAACTTGAGACGACGAGGTGGAGATCCGTGTGACGAGTTAGGGCACTTTGGCGTGGAAGAAGAACTTGAAAGACTGAGAACTGACCGGAATGTGTTGACGACTGAAATTATAAAGCTTAATCAGCAGCAGCAAAATTCAAGGGATTGCATTAAGGTATTGGAGGAAAAAATGCAGAACACTGAGAGGAAGCAACAACATATGATGAGATTTCTTGCTAGAGCCTTCGGGAATCCTACTTTTACCCAGCAGTATATTGACAAATACATGCAGCAGAATAAGAAACAGCGCATTGAAACAGGACGGAGGAGGAGGCTTGCCATGAGCCCGTCTTTAAACTACACAGGCCATGACGGCGATGAGCTTACTAACACCGAATTGGAGATGGAAACTTTGTTTTCCACTGTTGTGGAATGTGAATCGAGCAGTGGTAGCAGCTCGAATCCTGTTACCGAGGATACGTTGGAAGTCTTGCTTAGTGAAGATCTTTCGAGTGGTAATTAAATGGAAGAAGCTTTAGTAGGTGATTGGCCTGAAGTTGATGCGGAGGTGGACGATATTGTAGCGAAAACACAGTATTGGGGTGAGGATTTACCTGATCTTGTATATCTATAGAAGAACCCCTTAATGCTCTGAGGTCAATCTTGTACATCCCTCACCTGAAGTTGATGCGGAGGTGGACGATATTGTAGCGAAAACACAGTATTGGGGTGAGGATTTACCTGATCTTGTATATCTATCTATAGACGAACCCCTTAATGCTCTGAGGTCAATCTTGTACATCCCTCCGAAGATGGAGTCTAGATATTCATTTCTACATTTTTAGCTTTTGTACGTCGTCTGCAGAGTGTAGAATTTGGTTAAAGTAGCAAGGAAGTCGAAATCCTTCAATTGTTCAGTATATTATCAGGTGCGCCGTGGCTCTCATGTTTTGGCAATGATATATACTTGTGTATAAGATAAGAAGTACGAAGTAATTTGTTTTTGGCCATGTAATGTGTACTGTATATAAAAAGCATTTCTTCTATGCCTTGAAGCATTTGAGCGGGCATGTTATATTTTTGTACTATGAATAAATTAATGAAATCTTGTGCCTGTTAAAGTTATTAGTATTCAGTGCATGATAGCTACCTACAGAATAAAAATGACCAAAATTCCTTACCCTTGAACAGAAAAGTAGAACGGAAAATAGAATGATTCCTCTTTCTTGTTTATTGAACGAAAAAGAAGGTAACACGAGTGGGATGAAATGGAAACAATATTTTGACCATTTATTCCTTCCAATTTATCGTAGCAAAAAAATTGAATTTGCATAAAGAGGAGCTATTTAGCCCCGTGGTTAAGTTGTGTTCAACAAGAATGTAGATCTAGTTACTACATGAAAAATAGCGAAAGTGATAATGAGCTGTCATGTTATTCTACTGTCGGCATTTGATTGGAAGAGAACTGGCATGTGTGCGCCACCACTTGACTAGAAGCTAAAATTTGACTTGGAATGGACTATGGAGACACGCCCTTGGGCTAGGAAGTCCCATATATGCAAGTCGAGGTGACATTCTTATTTTTGGGCTTGGTCGCGGAGATGGGATAGGCAAACAACTCTTTGGGTTCTCTGATGTCATTGTAGGTGATAAATTTACTCTTTCTAGTGCCTCAGACTGAAGCTCCATTGGGTAGTCACGAACACATCCGATGCGGGGCCCAACTCCAGTAGTCCACTTGCAAGATAAAGTCTTGGCCAAGTCAAGTTTGGGTGCTTCTGTAGTAGCTATCTTGATTGATGTATTGCCTTCATGAGTTTCCTGAACTTTGATAGCATCTGCCTTAAATGAGGTCCTGTCATCATCTATTGCACACCTCTGTGGATAAAGTGGAAAAATATCAAATATTTACAATACGTGCCTCAATTACAACAAATTTTTATGTGTTGCTATTTTCTTACTTTCAGTATGCACTATGGCCAGATGGGTTATAGTGGAATACCTTAACATTTGTTAAATCTACATTATTCTCCTCAAGAAACATGATGAATTCCTTGAAATTATCTTCAGTTGGAAGATAGTGACCGCTGTATGGCCATATTGCCTGAGGAAAACAAGAACGATAAGCGCGCACAAAATATAGACGAACAAAGTAAAATAATCGAATAATTTTACGTAGATGTCCATAAGTTATACCTCTAGAGTACCGTGATGAGCAACTAATCTACCAGCAGCTGTTGTAGCTGCACCAGAAAGAAAACTAGAGTGCTGAAAAACACCTTTTCTCTTCTGCGCTACATATAGAGTTCTTGTTGTACTGAGGACAAAAATCCATTTTGAGCCTTCAGCTGTATTCAAGAGAATTCCACTTTGTTTGTATGCTAATTTCCCTTCATCTACAATCACTTCATATACTTCTCTCTCATTCTGTGAGATAAAAGGTTGGAAAAGAACATTGTCATGCAGGCAAATGCTTCACTAATGTGTATTATTAATCAAATAGACCTGAAATTAGAATAAATTCATGCATTGACATATATTCTATGTTTTAAGACCATGGGAGAGGGTCAAGGGTCGAACCGGTCCAGGCATTGACTTGGTGAAACTGTCAGGTTAACCGCCTGATTTGCTGTATTTTATACCAGGTAGTATAGTTTTTTAAAGAATGACGAGACCAGTTTTCTCCCGAATCTCAGTTTTTCGGGTCAAACTATTCACAACATTTATCAAAACACACTTATCCACAATATAGAAAATGTGTACATAGTATGATTAAACTCCACCCCGTCCAATAAAAATAAGCAAACTACAGTAATAGACAATAGTAACTGTTGAGACAGAATTATTTAGGAAAAATTTAGTGAGATACATGTAATAAAGCTTACAGGGCCTAGATATTCAATGCATTGACGTTGCAGATTGACTCGGGGGCAAAGTTCAAGATTTACTTCCTTACCATCACCAACATCCAACCTTCAAGGTAAAAGGTAAGGCCGTTAACTCAAGGTCAAAAATAGAAAGCAGTTTCATGTGGATGTGGCGTTTCTCCAAGAAAAAGTCTTACCAATAGAAGAATGGTTGGAGACTTCTGCTCTCCGACCATACGTCGTAGTAGAAGTGTAAGTTGTGTCCATAGCGATGACGAGGGTCAATCTGCGGGAAAGAGACGAGGAACTGTCAGATGATTGTTATGGTTATGTGGTGGGTAGCACAGCAAACCGGTATGGGTACACAGGCAACGAGGGTTGATTGCCCAGCCACCCAACCCAACAGGTCTTATGTGTAAGTGGAACCTTTTTGGATGTTAGAATGGTATGAATCTAGAAATATAGTATCAAACAAATTTATGGATGAGTGTTGAGGCTTACAGCTTCAAGCCAATGTTGTAGGGCTAGTTTCCGAGCTTTCTCATCCTTGGATAAGCCTTTGCCGACCTATGTGAATACAAAAATCACTTGGGTTAAGATTGAGCCTATAATTTCTCCCTATGACGGTATTTGTACATTAAGTTGTGACCATAAATTACCTTAGCAGCCCTTGTCTTAGCACGAGCCCACCGGGACACAGCAGTTTCGGGTTCAACTTTGTTGAAGAACGATATCGAGCTCTGTTTCAAAGCTGCAGAATCCAACGTTTTCCACCTACAACATAGAATGAATTGAGAAATTCCAAGGATAGATAATCTTTGTAACAGCATTGAAAAGTTGTTATGGTACAGACCAGAGCTCTTCAACAATAACTGCACAATCTGCAAGGTTCCTTCTCGTCCGGTAACTCTTGTAAACTTTCTGAAGCGTTGTAGCAGCAGAATTCAGTTCGTTAACCGGTCTTGGAGAAGAAAACACGAACGGTTCTTGAACAGGAACCGAAATCTCGGGTTTCAACTTTTCTACTTTTGAATAATCTGAGGTTTCATTCTCATCGTCTACAACCAATTTTCTCAAAGGAACATGCGATTTTATCCTTTCTTTTTCAGATTTTGGGGGTTTATCCACATCAATTGTCTTGAAGCTGAGTGTTTTCATCATGATTAGTTCTCCATCTTTGCTTCCAAAACTTATTGATCTGGCAATAAATGTTTCTACATTGTCTGTTAAATCATAAAACAGATGGCCCAAAATTTCATTCCATGATGATGAAAGTAATGAAAGAGAAAGCCCCATTTGTTATCACCAGCAAGAACTTCAAGTTCTTGATCCCAGATGAACAAAACCCTGCAAAACAGAATTCATAACACATTATGATTGTTTAATAGTGATTTCAAGAAAAGAAGTTCTTTTATTATACGCTGGTTCACCTTCGATGTGTGAGATTTATGTCTACTTGGCCTACACAGAAAGATCGATACAAGTTCTTTCCTCACACCTCTCTGAAGGCACCCTAAGAATTCTTGCTATATAGGAATATTAGGTTGGGTCGAGGGATAAGTGCATAGAATGATTAGGCGTATATATATAAGGTTGGGTCAATCGAATACAACCAACAACTTTTAACACAAACTAAACGCATAGCTGGGACCACTGGAACACTCCCATTTATATAGAGTTGTCTCCCCTTGAATTATGAAAATTCAAAGTCTTGGTGGTAAAAGATGTGCCAAAAGACAAATGTGGAAAAGAAAATCCAACCAAAACAGTGTGGAAAATTTGGAAAATGGGGATCTGTTGAAACCTTCAATGAAGTTTAAAGGAAGGGCTAAAGAAACATCAATTTGTCATTGTTATGCCAATAAATTATGTGGTATAAATTACGTGAAATGCTCAGACGGAAAGAGTCTCATATATGCTGAAGTGGCATTGACTATCCAATTAATTGGACCTATTTTAAACAATTACATCTTGAATTCGACCCATTAACCACTTGACCATTTACATTTTCCTTGCCAAATCCCCTTTCCCTAAACGGTATGTATTCTAATCCTAACCAAATCGCTTTTCCTGTCTCTTGCGCTCATTTTTCTTTCGTTCGGTCGTTGATTTGACAGTTGGAGTGCAAACTGTCGCTGAACATTTTTCTTGACCGACGACCTTTGCTTCTAACGAGGTGTTCAAGTATGCGGGTGACGTCTGCGTGGAAATGATTGAAATTCTATTAGTGCATTTTTCGAGGTCAACGGATTGACGTTGTCGGTGCAAAATGGTACATTAACTATGTTATCATTACATCTAAAAGACCACTGAAAAATATGGTTTCTCAGACAATTTTCTACTAAAAGAGAGCAAAGACAGCAATTGGAAAAAGATAATTTTTTCGGGTAGTTCCTCTACCAAAAAAATTGAGGAAATCAGCCACCAACAACGAAGAAAAATGGCTACTGGAAAGACTAATAGAGGTGTGAAAGTTTCCTAGAAAAAAAAAAAGAAGCAACTTTCCGGCAAATGGTTGAAGAAACCCACTATGAGGCTGTGATGCCAGTCCAGCCCACTTTTAGGCAATGATGATATGGCCTTTAACCCAATACTAATGCCCAACTAATCAACTGAAGTGAGCCCAATGAAGCCCAAGCCCAATACCTGATCCAGTAAGGAAAAAACGTGTTTGGCTGATGCAACTTTAGTTGTTCTTCCATTTATAAAAGTGTTAGTTTCTCTGAGCCATTGCTGCCAATCTCGATGCCTTGATTTTATTATTCATTCATTTTTTCTATATCTGGTTCTCGAGGGTTTTTTGGAGACTTCTGTGTTCATTTTTTTCATCTTCATCTTCTGTTGTGAGGATCTCTTGAATCTGTTTCTTGAGTGTGATTTCTCTGTGAAATAAGGTGAAAAGATCATGTGTTGTTGGTAGCGTTGAGCTCTTCTGGTCCATGGAAGAAGTTTTACGTTTACTGCGTATCGTGAGGGTTCTTGGGTGAATTTGGGATTCACGGTTTTAAATCGAAATTGTACACTATTTTGAGCCTTCAAATTGCGATCCTTTGGTGTTTAGTGGTTTTGGAGATAAACTTTTGTAATATGGTTTCGATTTTCATTCGATCTGTAATATTGAGTTTTCATTTTGTATAACAGTGGTATCAGAGCCTCTCTTGGCTATTTTTGAGTCTTCGATCGAGTTTTGGAAGTTGGAAAAATAATTTTCAGTCTTCGATCGCCTGAAAATCTGGAAACCCTAGTTTTGGTTTTCCTTCAATTTGGGGTTTGTGAGTACTGATATGGAGTTTTCGTTGAGAAAGATGTTCGGTGTTCGTGATTTCTTGGTTCGGTTTGAACAAGATACCCTATATATAGGGAATTCTTTGGTTCTTGATCTCTTTTGTGGTTATCTGGTGGAACACCACACCTCTGTTGTGACCTTCGACCAGTCCTATTGCACTATGGTTTGTTTGTTAGTGGTTAATCTTGGACCACCCTCTGGTTTATGTTAGAAAATACTGAAATTGCCCACCCATGTGTTTGCATATTCATTTCTGCTGTGTATATTTTATGTAATCACCCTTAGTGATCAAATTGTGCCTTGACCTGAGAACAAGAGTCTCACAAAATCCCGATCAATTTGATCATTCTTGGGGTGACTACAGTTGGTTCACTTCATTCTGGTTTTGACATATTGTTCAACCTGATTCTTTTTTTTTTTTTTTACTTTCTTGATTCTGAATTGTGTTATTTGTTTGAATTCTTTTGTAAATTGAGAATAACTGTGATATTTGATCATTGCTTATTCTTTGTTACATATTTCTCTTTCCCTTTTGTGAAGATCAATCTACTGTTTTTCTTAAGTGTATCAGCTGTCATAGTTTTAAAGTTTTGTAATACTTTTTGTTATTTCTGAATAATAAAGTATGAAAAATACTTTTGAATTTGGTTTTTTTGATGGAAAAGGGGATTTTTTTTTTCATTTAGCAACAAAAGATGAAATGTGTTTTAGTTCAACAAAAGATTTCTAAGACAATAACACGAGAATTTCCTGAAACTATAACAACTTATCAGAGAAATGAAGCTGATGAACTTGCTTATACCTCTATTATTCTGCATTTATCTGATCAAGTTTTGGAGAAAGTAGGAAAACAAGAGAATGCTAATGCCTCATGGGATGAATTAGAGAAGCTCTACCTAGTTAAGACCTTACTCAATAAGTTATTTTTGTTGAAGAGGTTCTTTAGCTTTATGTTAGAAACCTCTAAGGATATAGAAGACAATCTTGATCCCTTCAATAAGTTGGTTCAAGATATCACCAATGATGGTGATAAAGTCTCTGATGAGTATATGGTTGTAGTGTTATTGAATGTCATTATTGATACTTATAGAGAGGCTAAGGCTGCCATTAAATATGGTAGAGATACTCTTACACCTGAGATACTTATAAACTCTTTGAGAAGTAGAGAGCTTGAACTCAGGGCAGAGAGAGGGAATGTTAGGCCTGAGACTATTTTTGTTAGGGAAGGACCCATAACATGTTTAGTGGAAACCAAGACGGTCTTAATAATCAAGGAAACAATAATAAAAAGAAGTTTAAGAGTAAGGGCAGGTCTAAGTCAAAGACTAGAAACAAGAAATTCTATGGGTGTAGGAAAACTAGACACTTTATAAAAGATTGTTATAAAAAAAGAAAAATGAACAGAAAGGAAAAAGGGATTAATGAAGGGAATGTAGTTGAACCTGCTAATTCTAATACCGTTGTTGTTTATGTGGTGACTGAACATTCATTTGATTGTGATTTTGCTAATGTTGTTAATGAATGAAATCAGATTTTAGAATGGATCTTGGATTCTGGTTGCACCTTCCACATGACTCCTAAAAGAAGTTGGTTTGACTCCTTTAAAAAGATTAATGGATGAGGGGTAGTCATGGGAAACAACATTGCCTGCAGAGTTGAAGGCATTGGAAATGTGACATTGAAATTTGGAAATGGGTATATCTTTACCTTTGAAATGGTAAGATATGTTCATGAATTGAACATGAACCTGATTTCAATGGGAAACTTGGATGATTTAGGTTTACAAGGTAAGGTTGGTGATGGCTTGTTGAAGGTGATGAGATGATCACTTGTGATGTTTAAATGTGTTAAAAGAAATGAGATTTATGTAGTTAATGCTAGTGTTGTAGTTGATTACATGGCCGAGGCTTCCAATGTTGAACTTGATACCACTCTAAAGTAGCACAAGAGATTATCTCATGTAGGTGAAAAAGGCCTACATATCCTTTAAGAAATGAGTTTTTGGGAAGGATTCTATATCTAAAGTTCCTTTTGTGAAAACTGCACTTTAGGGAAACAACACAGATTATATTTTAACACTGGAAAGCATAAATCTACCTCTATTCTTGAATATATACATTCTAATTTATGGAGGCCTTTATCCACAATCTCTCAAGGAGGAAATAGATACTTTATTTCCTTGATTGATGATTATTCAATGAAGGTTTGGGTTTACATGTTAAAACATAAATCTAAAACATTTGGGAAGTTTAAAACTTGGAAAGTGTTAATAGAGAACCAAACTGGAAAGAAAATTTAGACTCTTATAACTGACAATGGTCTTGAGTCTTGTAATGCTGAGTTTGATCAGTTTTGTACTGAAAATGAAATTATGAGACATAAAACAGTTTTTTATACCCCCTCAGTAAAATAGAGTGGCTGAGAGGATGAATAGAACTTTGTTAGATAAGGTGAGGTGCATGCTAGTTGGTTCGGTGTACCTAAAACCTTATGGGAGAAGTCTTAATGACAGTCACTTACATAGTTAATAGAATCCCTTCAAGTGTTCTAAGTGATAAAACACCTGAAGAGCAATAGACTAGAACAGTTCCTAACTATTCACATCTGAAATTTTTTTGATGTGCAACCTATTCTCATCATAATATAGGAAAATTAGAGCCTAGTGCCCAGAAATGTGTTTTCTTGGGTTATCCTAATGAGGTTAAAGGTTATAGGCTTTGGAATAGAGAGTCTAGAAGTTTTAAGATTATCACAAGTAGGGATGTTACTTTTGATGAGTTTAACATGCCATGTTTGAAAGATAATGAGCTTAATAGACTACCTAAAGAAAAAGAAGAAGATAAAACCAAGCTGTTGGTGGAGCTTGGTATGCTATCTGAATATGTTGATTTTGAACAGGTTGATGTTGAACCTGAAAATGTTGTTTTTTAGATATTGGAGAAGATGGCGAGGTTCAAGAAAATTTAAAAGAACAAGTAAGAGATGTAAGTGATTATCAATTGGTAAGAGACAGAGTTAGGAAAGATATAAGATAACGTGTTAGGTATAGAGATTACCTATCATTTGATTTGCTTTCTTATCAAAACCTAGTCTTTAGAGAGCTAAATTCTTATGAAGAGGCTATTTCCAACCAGCAATCTAAAGACTGGCAGGCTGCTATGAATGATGAAATGGACTCCTTGATTAAAACGGAACTTAGACATTAGTTCCTAAACCCGCAGTTAAATCCCTTGTTGATTGCAAGTGGATTTTTAGTATTAAGGAGCGTAATACTGAGAAGATGCTTATAAGATTCAAGGCTAGACTAGTTGCTAAAAGTTTTACACAAAAGGAAGACATAGATTATAATGAAATCTTTTCCACTGTGATTAAGTATACTATTATAATATTTATGTTAGCTCTTGCTGTTTATTATAATCTTGGACTTGAACAAATAAATGTAAAAACTGCTTTTTTACATGTTGATTTTGATGAAGTGATTTATATGAAACAAACGCCTGGTTTTATTAATAAATCTAAAACTGAACATGTTTGTTTGTTGAAAATATCTTTGTATGATTTGAAGCAATCTCCATCACAATGGTACAAAAGATTTGATACTTTTGTCTCTTCTATTGGTTTTGTAAGGAGAGAGTTTGATCATTGTTTGTATTTCAAAAGAGATTATGCAAATGCTATTGTTGCTTTTATACTCTTATATGTGGATGATATGCTTCTAATTAGACATAACATCTATGTCATAAATGAGATTAAAATATCTTTGAGTGCTGAATTTAAAATGAAAAACATTGGACATGCTAAGAAGATTTTAGGCATAGAAATAACTAGGAAATGGCATAACAAGTTATTGACTTTGAAGCAAAGTGCCTATGTTGAAAAATTGGTAACTAGATTTGTTATGCATAATTCAAAATATGTTTCTGTACCTTCGGACAATCATTTTTAATTGAGTAAGGATCAGTCTCATGTTAATGAATTTGACATTAAACAAATGGAAAAAATACCTTATGCTAATGATGTAGGATCTATGATGTATACCAGCGTTTGTACTAGGCTTGATGTGGCTCATTCTATTAGTACCCTTAGCAGATTCATGGCTAATCCTGATTTAGAACATTGGGTTGCTTTAAAATGGTTGCTGAGATATTTGAATGGTTCTTCACACTTAGGACTTTGTTTTAATGCAAGTAATTAGGGTGTAGTGCTTAAAGAATTTGTGAATTCTGATTTTGCTGGAAATATTGACAATATGAGGTCTACTACGGCTTATATGTTTACTTTGTGTAGAACTTGTATCAGTTGGGAATCCCAACTGCAACCTGTTGTAGCTTTATCTACTATAGAGGTTGAATATGTTACTGCAACTGAGGCAATAAAAGAAGTTTTGTGGATTTATTGTCTGAAATTAATGAGTTGTCTAATCACGTTGCATTATATTCTGACGGTCAAAGTGTTATACATTTGTGTAAAAATCAAGTTTATCATGAAAGAACTAAACATATTGATGTTAAGTTGCATATTATAAAAGACATTGTTTCTATAGATGTTTTATTTTTTGAGAAAATTGCTATCTAATTTAATCATGCTGATATGGGTACAAAGGTATTGGCTCTAACCAAGTTTAAGTCTTGTTTGAAAATGTTGAACATTGACACTAGGTAATTTGATTGGTGCATGTACTAATCCTAAACTTGATGCTATGAAGAGTGATTAGTGGAAATTGTGGCATCTATTTGTAGAGAGAATTAAGCTACCTAGTAAACTATTGGCATCAAGGTGGAGATTGTCAGGCCGTGGTGCCAGTCCAGCCCACTTTAGGCAATGATGATATAGCCTTCGACCAAATACTAATGCCCAACTAATCAGGTGAAGTGAGCCCAATGAAGCCCAAGCCTAATACCGGGTCCAGTAAGGAAAAAAAACGTGTTTGGCTTATGCAACTTTAGCGGTTCTTCCATTTATGAAAGTTTTAGTTTCTCTGGGCCGTTAGATGATTTGCTGCCAATCTCGGCCTTGATATTTTTATGGTATTCGATGGTTTTTATTATTCATTCTTTTTTCTGTCTCTGGTTCTCTAGGGTTTTCTGGAGACTTATGTATTCTTTTTTTCATCTTCATCTTCTGTTGTGAGGATCTCTTGAATTTGTTTCCTGAGTGTGATTTCTATGTGAAATAAGGTGAAAAGATCAAGTGTTGTTGATGGTAGCGTTGAGCTCTTCTGGTTCATAGAAAAAGTTTCATGTTTACTGTGTATCGTGTATCGTGAGGGTTCTTAGGTGACTCTAGGTTTCAAGGTGTTGAATCGAAAGGGTACACTGTTCTGAGCCTTTAATCTGTGATCCTTTGGTGTTTATTGGTTTTGGAGATAAACTTTTGTAATAGGGTTTCGATTTTCATTCGATCACTAATATTGAGTTTTGTATCACACCCACGGTGGAAAGTGGTTATTTTCCTCCATGGAAAACACTACAAAAGAGGTCATCGAAAAGAAAGAGGTTTTTAGCTATGAGATGCATTTTTGAAGATTATGTTGACTCCACAAAATGGAGGAGTTAACTAGAACAGGACATATTTACAAAATTATTCTTCCGACTTCGTTCAAATGATTTAGAGAATAGTCAAGCTTGGAGAATAAACATTCTTTGATTGCCGTCTCAAAGAAAGACTGGAACGCATCACTAACGTGGATATCCAAAAATATGAAAATGTTGCAAGCATTATTCATTCTTGAACAAAGAATTTTTCAGGCCCTTCTGCAAAAATATTCGAATTTGAAATGGTGTTTGAACTGTTGCCTGGGCAAAAAATATAGGCTCCAGCTGCAGCCCTTAAATATAGGGAGAAATTCTTCCTCCGGCAATCCCTTCCTGCTTCGACCATCGAATGCTTTCAGCCTTTGAAACCACTAGAAAAGCTACAGTTACACGAATCCACTTTCCATTTAGACCGGTCCTTTTCACTAGCTTGTGGGTTTTGTCCAATGGTCAATGCTATGTCAAGAATTAATGGTCGAAGTGACTCGTCTTTTTCTCTATAACTCTAGGGCATAGACTTTTTGTTGGATAATGTGCTTATTCCCGCCTCTCTGATGGGATGGGTCAACTACTTTATTTCTTGGGCCTTCTTCACATATTCAAGCCCAATGTAAAATCATGGGGATGCCTACTTTTATGAGGAAATTACGGCTAGAAAGGTTTTTAAATTTCCATTTTCATAAACCAGGAATCAAATTTAATTATACAGAAATCAAGTTTTAATTAATAATTCATATTTAAATATTATAAATTAATATTTTAATAATAATAATAATAATATATACACCCCCATACATCCAAACCCTAAATTAAATTACAAATCAAACATTCCCCCCATTCTCTCCACATTCATCGTCTCTAATCCTCATCTCTCCTCAGCCACTGTCACCACCATCGCGCTCCCTTCTTCTTCTGTCTCTTCGTCGAATTGCTGCGAAGACGCCGTTGCCACCCGCAAGACGCCACTACCGAGTGGGACGATTTGAACGTCGCGGAGTGAAGCGATGTTGGCTTCGTCTCTTCTCCGATTCTTCTTCCCCTTTTTGAGTGATGTGGTGATGACAGTTCGATGGTAGAGGTGTGCGGTGCGGTGGTGATGTGTACGATGGTGCTATAGATGCGATGGTGACAGAATCGTGCGGTGTTGTAGAACACCTAATTTGGGTAATTTTTGTTTGTTGTAGATCTGGTGGTTTCCATGGTGTGGTGTTGTAGATGTGTGGTGCTGTAAATCGTCTGGTGCTGTAGATGTGCACGGTGGGGCTGTAGAATGCCTGATTTGGGTAAATTTTGTTTGTTGTTGGTGGTGGTTTCCATGGCGTGGTGATGTTTGGGTGGTTTTACTAGCGGTGGATCGGGCTGCTGATGGTGGATCTAGTGTTTGTGGTAATGGATTTGGTCATGACGATGGTTCTCTGCGTTCTGATTTGGTGGCTGTGATGTAAAGGTGATGAGGTGGTGGTGGCGATGGTGGTTACGATGGTGGTTTGGACTGTTGCAATAGTGTGGTTGTGGTCACAAGTGATTTGGTTGATTGTGACCAATAAATTGGTTGGTGTGTACCAATAAATAATAAATTGTAACCGATAAATATCGTGTGACCTACGAATTTATTAATTATGATTAATAAAAGTAATCTGTGACATATACTTTGATGTTTTGTGACATAAAATAAGTTGTGTGCCTTATAAATTTTGTGATTTGTGGTCGATGAACGAACTGTGACCTATAGAATTTTTGAATCGTGGCCTTAAAATTGTGACCAAATTGCATAGATCTGTGACCTTTATATATTTATTAATAAAACATATAATTAATTAATTAATTCATAAATAAATAAATTTTAATAAAAACCTAATTTTTGAAATTTAAAACATCTATCCTTAATTTTGAAATGATAATACTTAAAAACCTGATTTATGTATAATTCCCTCCTTTTATTTTGCTTGAGGTAAAGTGGGTGGCCCAGGATTTGTTTTTCATGGTAAAATTACTTGTCATTAGACTTGTTTTTGGGCTACTACCATTTTATACCCAATCCTAATTTACAAGGTTTAAGTGGGCTGCTATTCCTAAATTGAAAATTTATATACTGGCTAGCCTTTATTTTGAGAATTTCGACAGTAAATTTGTTTGGCTTCTATGATCATTGGCTTGAGTTTAATGAGGCTATCGTTTGGGTAAAAATAAATCTCTTGAAAGAAATGAAAAATTAGGTTCAAAATGCCAAATTGATATTAAATGGTGAATATAAATACATTTGGTTGCCAACATGACTTCGCTTTTCGTGCAATTATTTCTCCATAGCTGACTTGTAGGCTCTGCTACAAAGCTGAAATAAATGGAAACCCGAAAGAAAAAGAAAGAATTGGTCATATTGAAATATAACAATCGAGACCACTAATTGTCGATTAAATTGGACTATTTTTTTTTTTGAAGAATCCTTCCCTTCTTTCTGCTATATATTTAATGATTCTTAGCTCGACACAGGGTAATGGAATGACTGGTCGAAATTTTAATGTTAAGCGAGGCTTGGATTAATGACCAAAATTACTTATTTTCGTCTTTGCATCTGAAGACCTACCAATGATACGTCTGGCATGGCCTTTTAAGGAGGATATGCAAATTGTGCTTCAATTATTAAATTATCAAGGACGCATATTAAAACCTGGGCAGAAAATCACAACTATGCACACCAAATGTACAACAATACGCTTAGCTCGGATCTCTCTTATTCAGAGGCCATTTTGATAATCATTACTATTATTCGAGGCAAGTTCTAAGACCTCATATGTCTGAGGCTAGCTCGCAACTTTGAAAGAAAGACCTGACTCGTGGTTTTCTTATTGTTGAAGGTGAGCCTTAGTTCGTATGTTTCTTATTATCAGATGCGACATTTTTAAGTCCTTGTTTCTTGAATAAAGGAAGAAACGGTATTTTGAAGTTTTCGTTCCTTGAATAAAAGAAGATGCGAGATCTTGGAGTATTCATTCTTTGAAAAAAGGAAAAGGCAAGTCGTCAATATGTTTAACCTTGCAAAAAGAGCCTTTCACTGGCCTCATTCGTGAGATTTTATTCTCCATCTTGCTAGATGTTTATTTTTGGCTGCACAAGATGCTTATTCATCGCTTCTCACTATCGTCTAGGGATTGCAAAAAAACTTGTTCAATTTGATACACGTGGGACCCCGCCCCTAATGGGGAAGGGATTACCTGCCTGATCGGTAAACTGGGTGGGGACGGGACGAGGATCATTACCCCAAACCGAGTACAAGAAACATAGTTTCCGCCCCTTTTAAAGTTAATTTCAAATTTAAATTTTTTATCAAACAAAAATAATAGATTTATCATCATTTTTAAAGAGACATAAGTTGTTTTTAATAAATTGATAAAAAAAATTAATAATATTTACTAACTAAAAATATAAAAAAAATAAAAGTAAAAATAAATAAAAAGAAAAAATAATGGGGCGATAAATGGGGCAGGGGACTTGTCCCGCTCCACCTCGATCCCCCTTGAACACGCCTCATCTTGTCCCACTTAAACTGAATATGTGAATGGAGTATGGAAATAAAAATACCCGACAAGACGGGGTGAGAATGGTCGACCCATCCCGTATCCGCCCTGTTGCCATCTTTACCATCATCAACCTAGTTATTAAAACATTGTCATTCTGAGGCTAGCTTATAAGACTCTGGTAGTTCGAGAGCTATTCGTAGGATGTTTATTCCTCACCTCGCATGATTATTCCTTGTCTTTCACTATCGTCGAGCCTACCTGTAAGATCTCGTCTATCTGACGCCGACTTATAAGACTTCGATAGTTCGAGAGCAATTAACGAAATGTTTATTCCCCGTCTCGCCATATACTTATTTCTGGTTTCACGAGATGTTTATATCTCGTCTTTCACTATCGTCGAGCCTAGCTATAAGACCTCATCTATCCAAGACCATTTTATAAGACTCTGATAGTTTGAGATCTTTTTACGGGATGTTTATTCCCCGCCTTGCTAGATGCTTATTCTTAACTTCGCGAAATGTTTATTCTCCACCTCTTACTATCATCGAGCTTAACTATAAGATCTCATCTATTTAAGGCCAATAATATTTCGATAATTCGAGAGGTATTAGTTAGATGTTTATTCCCCACTTCATCATATGCTTATTCCTGACTTTGCGTGAAGTTTATTTCTTGTCTCTCACTATCATCGAGTCTAGCAATACGACCTTATCTATTCGAGGGTAGCTCTAAGACTCTGATAGTTCGAGAGCTATTCACGGGATATTTATTCCCCGCTTTACCAGATACTTATTTTTGACTTCATGAGATGCTTATCTTTGTCCCTCACTATCATCGAGCACATCTGTAAGACCTCGTCCACCTGAGGCTAGTTTATAAGACTCCGATAGTTTGAGACGATTCATTAGCTTGATATTCATTCTTCGTTTCGCAAAATATCTCACCATATGAATTGTTGCATTACAGATGCATTTATAGAGCTCATCATACCTCTGCATTAGCTTATCATAAGCTGTTTATGTACTAAGAGCCACGTCTCTGTATTAGTTATAACATAGCTGTATCTATTTTCAGAGAGCTCATCTTGCCTCTGCATTGACCGCATTACAACTGTCTTATCTTTTTTATCGTTGCTTTTGCTTCAACTATATCACATCTACTTATCTTCAGAGAGTTTATATTATTTACTGCTTCGAGGGAAGAGGTAGGCCCACCTCAATACTTATGAAGACGAAGCCTTTTATGGTTGAATCAAACAACTTGGAGAAAACCCTTGACATGGTTGCGCCACCCCCATTAGGGATGGCAAAAAACTCTACAAACCCGATACCCACGAGGCGGGGGATAACTCGTTTAATCAAGTATGCAGGGCGGGGAATTAATTTTTTTTTTCAAATTTTTTTAGAATTCAATACTTTAAATGGAAATTTTCATTAATTCTAATAGAAAATGGTAACTAAAATTATTTGTCTAAGTATAATGAATAGGGGCAATAAAAATAAATTATCAAAAACTTAATAAAAAATTAAATAGGGTAGTAAATAGGGCAAGTGCCCCGCCCCGCCTTGCCTTAAACGGGTAACGGGACGGGGATGGAACGGGGAATTGTTTGGTGGGGCGAGGGGCGGGGGAGGTTGCCCCGACCCTACCACGTTGTCATCCCTAACCCCGATGTAAGGATGTCAACTACATATGTCCTTAGCATTGCCTCTGTTACTTATACATCTAGAGCATCGTGTGACGGATCGCAAGGTAATGACTTGAGATCTAGCATGGTACGGGAATGCCATGACACTAAGTGGGAAATTGAAGTAGAACTATGGTCAATTCGGTCTAAGCTTCATAGGTACATGGCCATTAGGGAGTCGCCTAAATTGGTAGGAAAATGACAGATGTCCATGGTGGCAACTTCATCTCTAGGTCGTGTCTAGAAAATTCGAGTATGCAGGCAGGCATGACGACACGGCGCAACACGGGCAGACATCGCAGGCAAATTGCAGGTAGCACCCAAGACACAGTCAGGACATGGCAGGACACAGGCAGCACATCAAGCACACAGGCTACGGCTGCATGACATAGCCAGTTTTTCCAGCACATCAAAGTGGTTTTCTAGAAAGAAATACCATGGGCTACAACTGGATATTTTGGGGACATCTTATTCAAGTTGGCTACTTATGCGTCTTCCAAGAGATAAATGCCAAGGTGGAAGCAAAGACCAATTTGGTCTATGAAAGGTACATATCTACTTGCATGTGGGAATTGTAGAGACATGTTACTTGCAATGAAGCAAATTCCAAAAACTTACACATTCATAGCATCGCCTCTGCATTAACTTATCACAGCTACTTACACATTCAATGTCGTCTTTGCATAAACTTCATCACCGTGACTTATATTTCAAAATCAACCACGCATGAATGTACGACTTAGACTTGGGAATTATTGTTATACCTATAAATTACGTGGCATGCTCAGATGGAGGGGGTCCCATATATGCCGACGTGACATTGACTATCCTATTAATTTGACCTATTTTAATTAAATAATTGTATCTTGGGCTTAACCTATTAACCACGGGCTCATTTACATTTTCTATATATTATATGAGTTTACTTCATTAAAAGACATGTGTTCTAACCCTAACTAAATTCCCTTTCCCATCTCTTGCACTCATTTTTCTTTTGTCCGGCCGTTGACTTAACCGTCAGTGTAAACGGTCGTCGAACATTTTTCTTAACCAACGGCCTTTGTTTCCAACAGGATGTTCAAGTGTGTAGGTAACGTTTACATAGATGAGAGATGATTGGAATTCTGTTTGGCCATTTTTTTTAGGTCAACAGTACTAATTTTCTAACAATTAAAATGCCAAACTTTGCATCTAAAATGTCATTTTTATTTAAAAAAAAATTATTTTGAGAAAGTTACTCTACACGACTACACCCTACTCTTTTAAGTTTCAAATTCAAAAATCAGATAAAAATATATTTTTTTTCAATAATCAGATAATAATTATTATGTAATTGTGATACATAACGAACAGTTTAAGATATACGTTATCTCCAGCTAGGTGAAGGACTTATAAGCTGGCTAGGCTTACAAGTAACTTTTGAAATAGGAGAGAATATACGAATGACCTCTTAAAGTATGAGTCGAGCAAAAAGAGTCGAGGCTAAAATATATTTGTTGATATCAAATACAAATATAACCAATCTTTGCCTACTGCCCAAAAATCTGAATATCATTGCTGGTTTATGAATTGGACGACAGGGGAACGAAGTATGACCATGACATCCCAGTGTGTATCTTCACCATGTCTCACTCCGAGTCTTTATGCAGCAGCAGATATTGCTTTTGATTTTTGTCGAGGAGGTACACGAAGCCAAGCCTTCATAATATCATATGCAGTAAAACCAATTGCAACTGAGGGAACAATCTGGAAACAAAAGTAAACAGATTTGTATAAGCTAATATTAGAAACTACACATAAATGAAAGGAAGAGATGTACACATAGTTCTCATGTCGAGGGCTGAACACTACAAATCTATGTCTTCCTAGTCAAAAAGGATTCCAAGTAAAGCTTTGACATGATGTAGCTCGTAGAATTAATATTGTAATTCTCCTAAATATTAACATTACATCAGGGCAATGGAGATATTGAAGTAGCTCGCCTAGTAACTAGTCAAGGAACCACTATGAAAGACGCAAAACCATATTAAGCACCGGATGCTCAATAGTCCCTTTAAAAAAAAATCACTAAATAGTTTAAAGAGTGTCAGATATGTAGATCCTAATCATACTTTAATCTTATTCCAAGTGGGAGTCATTTCGTGGTGGAAGTGGGCTGGACTCTGGAGCAAGATCATAATGTACATTTATCCACAAGTACAAATGCTAATATTCCTATTACATATTTTTTAGCATGCCAGTTCCTCTCCATTATAGCGAAAACTTGCAGCTGCAAGTGGATGTAACTGACTGCTGCAAATTTGTATGTTTGCTTTGCTTGTTTCTGAGTTTATTCGATATACTATTAATTTCATGAGAAGGGATTAGGGATTAATGCATAACAAAGAGCATAGATAATACCTTGATATAATTAATGCTGAGGCCAGCAAACAATTGTCTCCAACCTTGATTACGGACAATGGTCATAAGCCCCTCCAAGGTGCTTCTGTATCTGGCACCATCTCGTAATGAAGGCTGCAAATTCTCGACCTGATGAAACTTAGAAGTGATTAATAAAAAACCAATTTCTACTTTAGCATTAGTAAAATAAGAATATGCCAATCGCAGCTTAAAAATCAAATGAAATATTACTTAACCAGATGCAAGTAAAGCAATACCTGCATCTGCCTTCGAACAACATCTAATGGATATGTGAAAGTCTGCCCAAATAAACCGGCTAGAGCTCCGCATGAGAGACGCATCAAAATTGACTTTTGGTGCTCTTCAGGAACATGCCTCTTTAGTTTCTCATAGATGTAGAACTTCAGGCCAGCATAGGGAAGAATACCGATCAATGTTGGACCTGCAAAAGAGACTTTCACTCATTCTGAACACTGGCACATTTTAAAAAAAAAAAAAAAAACATTTAATAGATTTAAGTGATTGTGTAAAGCGAGATCTAATGTCTTCTAACCAATGTTACAACAATTAAGAGCACATTTCACGAGCTGAAAAGGTTATATATCACTTTATTTATAAGATAAAATGGTTGTTTAGAGACCAAAAATGAAAATAACTAGCTTATTTTAACTGCAAAGTATTACTTTAAATGAGTACTTTTTTTTCTTAAAGGTAACTTATTCAAACATGTTTAGAACTAAAAAGTTGCTTGTAAGTTTTACTTTTAACAAAGCTTTTGATAAAAGTTTGGGTAGATTTTGATACAAGTTGATGAAATGAGTTGTTAAAAAGTTGTGCTGGAAAGTCTATCAAATCAATCTGGATAAACAATGCTATATTTTAGGGAAGTTAGTTATAAATAGGTGAATTTCTTAGGAGATAATTTTTCTTCACAGTTGTCAATTAGTTATTTTATTTTTATCTATTTCTCCTATGTAATTCATAAATATATCATTGTAAATCATATTTAATATATCAACGAAAAAGAGATTACATTAATTTCTCAAATTTACATGTTACCAGAGCAAGTTTGATCTTGGATTAATCTTGCAATTGTTTCCAATTTTCGATGACATTATGTTACTCGTTCAGCCTATATCAACTCTAACCTCTATATCGCTCCAGCAACTTCTACCCCCTACCTCACTCTAAAATTAGGGTTTTACTTGAAATTGAGAATCTAAAAATTAGGATTTCAAATTGCAACCCATAGAACCCAAATCAAGAAACCTTAGAACCCACATCAAATTTCAAACCTTGAACATTTTTCTGCAAAAAGAGGAAAAAATTCAGTCACAAACCACATCAAATTTTGGTGAAGTCATAATCGGAGGCAATTTGACTGCTTGTTAGCTAATAAGTTTTCTAGTGATCTATTACAATTAGTTTTCTAGAAGCTTATTGCGTGTCCAACATGAAGAAAGAGCAAAAAAATACAGCCATGGCTTCCCCTCTTCCTAATTGCGACCCTAAATCTGATATAGGACCCAACCTGTATTTATTTGAGACTTTTAAAGACTTTTGAGGATTTAAAAAGTCGGGTGTATTCAATTGAGACCTGACTCTGAAAGTTTATATATATTCAATTGGGACTTCTAGACTTTTAAAAAGTCTCTAAAAGTCATGAGGTATTCAATTGAAACCTTTTAGAATTCTCTATAAGTCTTGAGCTATTCAAATAGACAATGACATTGAAGAATTCTCTAGTTACTGGACCTCTTGAGACTTTTTGATAAAAAAAAAAAAAATAGCAAAAAAAAAAATATATATCTCATATACTCTGAGGTTTGTGAAGATTTAAGAGCAAGAAAAAAAGATCATCATTTTTCTTTCAATTCTAGGATTTTATAATACCTCTTCAATTCATTCGTCGTAATCAATTTAAGATTATTCTATATGTACATAATTACTTTTGAATTAAAATTATAAGCAATTGTTTCAAAGAATTCCATGTAAACGATCTATTATTTTTTGTGTGTGTGTGGGGGGGGGGGGGGGGGGGGGAGGGGGGGGGGTTGTTGAAGAAACATGTTGTGTTCTTAGAAATTGATGTAAAAAAATTTATTATTTTATTTGCACCAAAATTGGATGATTGGGCCGAGTGACTTTACCCAAGAAAATTTTGTGGACATCATGGTTCTTGAAAATGTTAATTAGGTAGTACAAAGTATTGTAATTTTCTAGTTATACAATGAATTTGTAAGATGAAAAGTCCTTAAAAATCTTTAATCAAAGTCTACAAAAGTCCATGGAAGACTTATTAATTCTTAACACACAAAATCCACAAAAGTCATCCACTTAAAAAAGTCTTTTAAAGTCCCAATTGAATACAACACCCCCCCCCCCCCCCCCCCCCCCCGGTTGCTGCATTTCTTGGTTCTCGTGGTGCAAACATATTTTTGGATCCTCTTCCTGTCTTTGTGTATAATTCTTTGAGCAAATGTTCAAATTGGCTTTTATTTTGTAATCTTCTTGTTCTTGCTTATACGTTTACAATAAGTTAAATTTGTGGATTGGGCATAATATTAGGCTTTCAATTGGGCAATGACTAATATTGGACAAATTAAAAATCCAATAAAGTGTGAGTCAGATGATAAGTTTTGGAATTTCAAGGCTCGCTCCTAATTTTAATAATTGCAGATCTGCTATTGAATTTTTAAAAATCTTACATACTAAGCCAGGAATTTTCAGTTTGAGCAAGTTAGCCCCCTTTTAGTACCCTCTAAGGTTTATTGTGACTGCTTCTATTGACATTGCTAATGTCAGAGTTATGGTTATGGCTTTGAGTCACAAGACCCCCATGTTGAGGGAGAGATTGTTGGTGATTATGATGTTGGCACCTATTATTTGGAAGAAAATCCTATTACTTGTCCACCAAATTTATTTCCATCACATTTTCTCAGCCTCCTGGTTGGCCTAAGTTCTTGTTGTTAGGCCACTTTAAGTAGATTGCAGGTAATCCCTTAAATTTTTCGAGTGCTAGTTTTTTTTTACTTGTGGGATGTGCCTCTCAAGTCTTGGTGATGGTTGTTGACACCGACCTCCGAGGTCGTTGAGCTCGGACTGTCGTATCCCAATGAGGGTAAGGACTTGGGAGTTCGGCCATGTGAGGTCAGGTCGGCAGGGGCGTAGCTTCTTCGACAAGCCATTGTAGTCTTACAAGACGCTACAGTGGCTAATGATTATGAATCACTGACAAGGTCTCTGAGTACCAAACCAAAGACATACACGTGGAAAGGTCTTGTGTCAGCGCCTACTTATTCCTCCAATCAGAAGTCTTAGCTTGTTTTAATAAGCAACACATTTACTACCAGGGTCAGCAAGTCCCATCATCCTCAGTCAACAGTACAACATTGAGCTCGGGCACCAATCCCGTTAGGACAACACACAATTTAGCTCAGCTCGGCCTCTGAGTTGACAAGACAGGAGGATTAGACGTTATTGTCTTCCTACTATAAAAGGCCCAGGATACAAAGAGTGGAGGGGGACAGAAAATCTAAAGGAATATACTAAGGAGAGAATCCCTAAAAATCCCCTTGAAGATCCCATATAGTTGTAAAAAGGAGCGATTATTTGAGGAACGATCTTGTATTCTTCCTTATTGTAACTCTTAGACTACTGTCAGCATTCTAAGTTGGCTTTAACCTTGTCAATACAATTTTGAACGTCAACAGTTTGGCGCTAGAAGGAGGGCCCCCTACTTGATAGCGGCCCCATCTCCACATACAATTCATCAGAATAATCCTATGGACGAATTGTCAACATCAGGGAACCAGTCCCACGCGGGCCATACCCACCCCGGGCGAAGCAATAATCCCAGAAGCTCTGAAAAAGGGGGTCGAGATGAAATCGCTGACCCACAAATGGCGATAATGAAGGAAGCCATCGAGAAACTAACGAATATTGTCGGTAGGTTGGAACAAAACCAAGCCCAATACCTACCACAGGGAAACAGAGGGGAATCCCCTCGCCAGGAAAGGACCGAACGGCTCCCCACAAGGCGGACCCTGCATTTTTCAGACGAAGGATCTTCCAAGGATCAAACTGAGGAAGTTAGAAGCTCTCCTGAGGCGACTAAATCAAAAACTAGAAGGACGAACGGTGCATTGGACAAGCCGGGCTCCCAGCGTTCCTTAACTCCCACCAGAAAGCAAGCTGAACACCAAAGGGACCACCCTGGAGAGCGACCAGAAAACGAAGTAAGCGCCCTGAAGAAGCGCATTGCAGACCTGGAGGCCAAAAGTAAGGGGAGCACAGATGAGTACTTCACCAAACGCCATTCACCATTTACTGAGGATATCCGAGCAGAACCACTACCCGAAAAAATGAAAATGCCCCAGCTAGCCGGATACGACGGGGAAGGAGACCCCCTCAGTCATCTTGACAAATATTCTTCTTGGATGGAGCTCCAAGGAGCAGGAGAAGCCATCATGTGCCGTGCTTTCCCCTTGACATTGGGAGACAAAGCTCAAAGATGGTTTAGAAGGTTGCATCAAAGATCTATAAAGTGCTGGGACGATCTCGCCACAGCGTTCCTCGCCCAGTTCATGGGCTCAAAGGCAAGGACCACTCCTAAAAAAAGCCTGGTGAGCATAAAGCAGGGGAAAACGGAATCCCTTAAAAGCTACCTGGACAGATTTAACAAGCAATCTATGGAAGTCGAGAAAGTTTCTGATGACGCTGCGCTCATGGCAGTTTTGTCTGGACTGAGGCCCAAGACACGATTCTGGTGGTCAGTCCATGAAGATGGCCCGCAAACGTACCATGGACTCCTAGGCCGAGCTGAAAAGTACATCAGAGCAGAAGAAGCCACTTCGGATCACGAGGATGCTAAACAAATCTCCCGGTCCCACGGCGAGCAAAGGGGAAACAAACGGAGAGGGACGGAGGTCAGGAGAAAAGGAAAGATAGAAGGGATCAAGGCCGCACTAGACCGTACCCCGATAAATTCCGTGGCTATCACCCTTTAAATGCCAGTCTGAAGGAGGTCTTTCTTCAATTTGAAGCAAAGAAGTCTTTTCGCCGACCCCCGCTGGGAAGCAAAGAAATGGCTGGGAAGAATCTAGGAAAGTATTGCCGGTACCATAGAATGATGGGACATGACACTGACAACTGCCGAAACCTAAAGGAAGAGGTGGAAGCACTCATTCAAAGAGGCCATCTACAGGAGTTTGTAGCAAAGCCACAAATAGCAGGTCCATCCGGACTTCAACAGCCTAACCAGCAGGGAGAAAAACAGCCGGCACGACCTGAACTCCCAGCTCGCGACCCACAACCCCACGCTGAAATCCGAATGTTGGTAGGTGGAAACCAATATTTAGAGGGCTCAAGAAGAATTAGGCGCAAGTTGGCGCGCGATGCCCACGTACATCAAAACTTTAGTGTAAGGTACCCCGCATCGGAACCTGCTGCTGTCCCGGGCTCTGAGTGGTTCGGGTTTTCGGAGAGAGATGCACAAGGAGTTCTGCAAGACCAAAGTGATGCACTAGTCATCGCCATGGATGTGACAGGAGTCCGCATACACCGAACTCTAGTGGACAATGGGAGCTCGGTAAATGTGCTTTATTACCAAACTTTGAGACAAATGGCCATACAGGATCAATACCTTCAACCGTACCCCCGGAAACTTCAAGGGTTTTCCGGCGATCCGGTCGAAGCTCGGGGGCAGATAGTACTCAGCGTCGAGTTCGGCGAACCCCCATGTTACAGAAAAATTTTGGCGGATTTTGTTGTGGTTGATATCCCTTCAAACTACAATGCTATACTAGGAAGACCCCTATTGCATGAACTTCAGGCGGCCACATCAATGTACCACTATTGTCTCAAGTTCCCCACTCCGAATGGACCAGGGGTAATACGTGGAAATCAAATTGAAGCAAGAGCCTGCAATGTAGACCTACCCAAGCCCCTGGTCGGAATGCTGGATAACCAACACATAGATCCAATGGTTACCGAACTAAACGAGGTCGGCATGACAAAAGAATCCCCCCTAGACACGTTGGACCCAAGAGTAAAAATACGAGGTGGAGAACCTATGGAAGAGCTGGACATCATCAAAGTTGGACTAGGCGTCCCGCCCAAGGAGGTGAAAATAGGTCACGACCTCCAGCCACCAGTGAGGGATCAAATTATCTGTTTCCTCCGGAAAAACCTCGACGTGTTTGCTTGGGAACATGCGGACATGAAGGGAATCAGCCCTAAAATCATGTGCCACAAGTTAGGAGTGGATCCCTCAGCACGGCCCAAACAGCAAAGAAGGAGACCCTTAAACCCCGAACGATATGAAGCCCTCAACAAGGAAGTACAAAAATTGCTCGAGAACGGATTCATTCGTGAGGCAAGATATCCAAAATGGATCGCCAACCCAGTCTTGGTGAAAAAGAGCAACGGAGATTGGAGGGTATGCATAGATTTCACCGACCTGAACAAAGCATGCCCTAAAGACGGGTTCCCTTTGCCAAGAATCGATCAAATGGTGGACGCCACTGCTGGGCACGACCTGCTTAGCTTCATGGACGCATATTCAGGCTACAATCAGATTCCCATGCATGAACCGGACCAAGAACACACGGCATTCGTCATCGACAGAGGTCTGTACTGCTATAAAGTTATGCCGTTTGGGCTCAAGAATGCAGAAGCGACCTACCAACGTCTGGTCAACTCCATGTTTGCCAAACAGATTGGAAAAACCATGGAGGTCTACGTGGATGACATGTTGGTTAAGAGTGCAGAGGCTTGGGAACATCAACAACATCTCGCCGAAATGTTTGAAATCCTAAGAACATACGGGATGAAGCTAAACCCCCGTAAGTGCGCATTTGGAGTGACCTCAGGGAAATTTCTTGGATACCTGGTAAACCGCAGAGGAATTGAAGCTAACCCAGAGAAGATAAGGGCCATCATTGAGATGCGTCCTCCATCCAGACCTAAAGAAGTTCAAAGCTTAACAGGACGGATAGCCGCCCTCAGTAGGTTTATGTCGAAATTGACAGACAAGTGTAAGCCCTTCTTTGACGTGCTAAGAGGAGGAAAGAAGTTTGAATGGACTCCAGAATGTCAGGTTGCTTTCAAACAATTGAAATCACACCTATCACAACCACCCGTGCTGTCCAAACCTAGAGAAGGAGAAACACTTATGCTATACTGGGCAGTCTCTGAACACGCCGTCAGCGCGGTGTTGGCCAGGGAGGAGGACGGAGTGCAGCATCCAGTTTACTATGTTTCCAAGGCCCTGCACGATGCCGAAGTTCGCTACTCCCCACTGGAAAAGCTGGCCTACGCCGTGATAATTGCTGCTAGGAAACTGAGGCCATACTTCTTGGAGCACTCCATCGAGATCCTGACGAATCAACCTTTGAGGCAGGTACTACAGAAACCAGACACTTCAGGGAGGTTGGTAAAATGGTCAATTGAGCTCGGCCTGTTCGATGTAAAGTATAAACCACGCACCTCAATCAAATCTCAAGCGCTAGCCGATTTTATTCTTGAGTTCAGTTCGGACCCTATGGAACAATCACCTCCCCATGCCCCTTGGAAACTGTTCGTTGACGGATCTTCCACGGATGAGAAAGCAGGGGCTGGGATAGTTCTAATAAGCCCAAACCAACAACTGTTCTGTGAAGCGTTACCTTTTGACTTCAGCGCTTCCAACAACGAAGCTGAGTACGAGGCTTTGATAGCCGGCCTCCGGATGGCAAGCGAAATGAAAATTGATTGGCTGATGGCGTACAGTGACTCCCAACTGATAGTGAACCAAGTCAACGAAACCTACCAAGCCAAAGAGGAAAGGATGGGCAAATATCTTCAGCTCGTCAGAAAGGAACTCCAGAAGTTTAAAGATGTCCGCGTCAGACAGGTCCCCCGAACTCAGAACGGGCACGCTGATGCACTAGCTCGGCTAGCAACCAGTGAAGGAATTGAAAGGTTTGATAGCATACCTGTTGGAAGACTACGCCGCCCTGCGATTGAAGAAGCTGAGAAGATCCACATGATAACGGAACCCAGACACACCTGGATGGAAGAACTCGTCACGTACCTCCAAACGGGTACATGCCCGGAGGATCCCACCTCAGCAAGGAAGCTGAGAGTAAGGTCAGCAAGATACACATTGATCGACGGCGTCTTGTATAAGCGAGGATATGCTGCGCCACTATTGAGGTGCCTGAATAAAGAAGAAGCCCTTCACGCTATGAAAGAAATACACGAAGGAATATGCGGAAATCACGCAGGAGGACGGTCATTAGC
>CM032627.1:28227053-28329237 GCA_019097785.1 Fraxinus excelsior
ATTGTATAGAAGAACCTAATATTTATAAAGAACATGTATAAGATGTCCAAACCCTCTTAGTAGAGTTGATAAAGTTAGATGCCAAAAAACTGAGTCTAAAACGAATAATTAGTGAAAAACGCAAAAAATGGGAAACATGTCAGGTGGGCACCACGACGCCCATGCCTAGAAAAAAATAATTTTTATTTTTATTTTTTCTCCATCCCGAATTCTTCTTCAATTCCAATACCAATTTACAACTCACAATTGGCTTCCAAAATAAAACTTCAACTTGACATGGGATTCCAATAGCATTCCAAACTTGAATTCTCATTAACGTACACTTCAATTAGAATTCTTCAATTACTTCAACAAAGAATTCGAGCCACACCTAAATTCTAACAATCTCCACCATGACACGAATTCCACCTAAGAATGAACTGATTTCTTCAACAATAACTAATAAATTAATATCTCCAACAAAACACAATAATCAGTCTCTTCCAATGAATCCAAACATCACTTTTGTAGAATTATCTCAGATTCTCAAAAATCATAATTATTTTATAATTTACCAAAATGGAATATGCAAAATCAAACTCAAATGCTTTTAAAGAAGACACATTGCTAGATTGAACACCTTCTACTCCACTTAAAATATACTCAACAAAATCAAAATACACATCATTTTCCACTAGGTCTGTCCCTAACAGTTGAATACAATAGCACCGCAGGTGATGCCAAATGACATTATACATATCTCCTGAACTCCACTGAGCAGTATTCTTCAAATCTGGCCATTTACGAACTCCTAAAAGTATTTTACCAAACTAAATGTCCACCACGCTACTGAACATGTACTGATTGACTCTTCTAGATTTTGCACGACCCTACAAGATGTATAACTGAGACATTTTCTTTCCCTCCAATACAACATTAAAACCCTTACAAACCTTTAAAATTCCAATTCTACCAAAGAACCCATAACCTTTTAAATCAAGGATAGACAATGAGATAAAATTCTTCTTCAAATCCCAAACATGTTGAACACGGCCAAGTGTTCAAATTATCTTATCCAATAGGTTCAATCTGACTATACCAATTCTAACAACCCAACAAGGTGTATTGTCTCACATAACCACGATACTATTGGAAAAAGTTCCACATGTAGTAAACAAATCCTTATTAAACACAGGCTGAATCTATTACTTCTCATTCATATTTGCAGCCATCATTTCTTCATTCTGCAATTTATAGCAATCATTCTTCATGTAGGGATGACAACGGGGCAAGGGATTTAAGACGGGGCGGAGCGAGGTCTTTACCCTGTTTACAACCTATGTTTATTATTGGGTAATTAGCGCAAAACGTCCTTATCTTTACACAATTTTGTGCAAAACGTCCATACCTTTCATTTTTTGGTGCAGAACGTCCTTACCTTTCCATTTTTTGGCGCAAAACGTCATTTTTTTTTTCCATTTTACCCTTTTATTGAAATAAAACAAACACAAAAGAAAAGAAAAATGAAGAATAATTTTCAATCTTACTCCTAAACTTCTAAAAATTGCAAATCAATCCAAAATTTATAAAAATATTAAAAAGAACAAAAAAAATCTCTTTTGCTCCTTTTTAGCCGAATACATTAACTCATTTTTCTTATGACTCCCGACCGTCCAAACCGTCATATATTGGTTCCAATATGTTATCCTCATTACCCTCTACAACTACATACCAAGAGATCAACATAACTCGTAATTTGGCCGGGAACCATATTCAAAAATCGCAACCTAAAAATCGGTTAAACACCCACAACTTGCCGTCCGGCCACCCAACCGGCCGGAATCCACCACTGGTCGACTCCCCTCATAAAATCAAAGCTACTTGTGTAAACAATTTCCTCCAACAAGAAACCAACAGCCACCAATTTCAAAGAAAAACAATCCAATCGATGCGCTCGCGAGTTCGCACTAGCGAACATTTCAAACCCAAATTGAAGATAATTGGAGCCAAATTGAAGGGGAACCATGGTTGGCCTAGGTGTGCCAAGTGATGGAGCACCCAACCCAGGTGGTCCTCCACCATAAGTCGTCACGGTGGCTTCGGAATTGGAGGAAAACTAGTGCGGTGTCTGATAGTCGTGACGGACAGCTTTCAATTTGAAACTCAGATCTTATCCTTGCTATTTGGGTTAAATTGTTTGCATGGTCGAGGTCGTCTTGAGTAGGGAAGTTGGCTGGTGGTATGTTCCGGCCAGGAAGGTGGCCGGACGGCGTGATTCCAGCATTTGACTGCATTTCATGCGATGAAATTTGTAGCTCGATTCCGGTCAAATGTCGGAGTAGGGGATGGTGGGGGTAGTGAAGAGGGCAATGAGGGCTTCAAGGTGGTATGTTGGTCCAATGGCTAAGGTGATCGGAGGTTGGGGATCTTGCCTTCAAATTTGGTGCTTAGAGGTTGATTTTTTTCATATTTGTGACTAATTTGCACATTTTTAAAAGTCTGAACCCATAATTGCAATTTATTCTGTATTTTTCTTTTCTTTTGTGTTTGTTTTATTTCAATAGAAGGGTAAAATGGTCAAAATGACGTTTCACACCAAAAATTGGAAAGGTAAGGACGTTCTGCACCAAGAAACGAAAGGTATGGACGTTTTGTGCTAATTACCCTTTATTATTTATTATTTTTCAGTTTTTAACAATTTATTTTTATTGTCTTCATTCATTAGATTTAAACAAATAATTTTAGTTACCATTTTCTATTAGAACTAATGAAGATTTTAATTTAAAGTATTGAATTCTAAAAAAAAATTAAACGAGGGAGAGGGGCAGAACGCCCGTTTCCCATCCCCGTCCTGAATACCCGATTAAGCGGGTTCGGGTCGGGACCCCACGAGTATCGAGTTTATCGAATTTTTTTGTTATCCATATCTTCATGTGCCACTTCTTTTTGCAGTAGTTACAAATCTGATTACTGAACTTAGAATTTACTATGCCCCTTCCAGAACCACTATGAACCAAGCCTTCTCTATCTCTGGCCTTAGAAACCAAATGCTTCATTTTCTCTTTTAAATATAAAGCATCGTACACATCATCTATGGTGAGCGTATCACAACTATACTAGATCGTGTCTCGAAATCAAGAAAACGAAGCGAGCACCAAACACAATAGGATCAAAACCAAATCTTCTTCATCATACTCAACTTCCAAAGTTTATAGATCAACGACGATCTCTTTAAATAAAATCGTGTGATCTTCCAATGATCCCCCTTCTGCCATTCGATGGGAGTATAAAAGTTACTTCAAGTTTAACTTGCTTGTCAGATTTTTAATCATACACAATTGTTCTAACTTCAACCATAGAGCAGCTACTAAAACCTCCTTCAAAATGTCCTTACGAATAGTATTTGATACATGAATATGAAAAAATGTTTTTTTATCCTTTTGTAATTTCTCATTCGCAGTCAAAGTTGTATGCATCTTGTCAATTCCCAACAATGCATCATTCAAATCTAGTTGTGTGAGTACTATAAGCATCTTAACCTACCATAGCAAAAATCTAGTGCTCCAATCCAAAAGCAGAATGTCATTCATAAAAACCATCACGAATAAAAACCTCATACAAATCAAACACTACACTCTTGCGGAATTGCTGAACCAGTGCTCCGATACCACTTGTTACGAAACAAATAAAATACCAGAATCACTTTGATATTACTTATTGTGAAACAACCAAATTATCTTTTATTAAAAGAAATATTAATATGCCCAAATCGCTGATAGCAATGTTGAAAATAAAAGAATTATACATTGTTTGAATACCACTTAATAAAACTAATCACCGAAATGAATTGTTGAAATTATATGACAAATATAAAATATAAATTAAGAGATTCTATTGACTTAATAATGAAGAAGAAAGAAATTTCCAATAAATCCTATAATTCTAGTAATCTATTTTCTCCCACTTTTAAAATTTTATAAATGAGCTTAATATTTATAGAAAATATTTAGAAGATGTCTAAAGCCTTCTAGTAAAGTTGATGAAGTAGAATGTCAAAAAATTGAGTCCAAAATGGAAGAGAAAAAAACGTGAAAACCCATAAACAAGTCAAGTAGGCACCACAGCGCCTAGAGGTGTCATCGGGATGGTTCGAGCCGGGTCGGCCCACCAACATATGAACCCGGTAACGGCCCACGTGGGAAAAAGTCCGCCCGCTACGTGTTCCGACCCGGCTCACAATTTTGGACTACAATCCGGCCCGCCCACTGACCAATCCGAGTCGAACCCATACGGGTCACGATTTGTTCATGTTTGGTCCGTATTATTGTATAAATAAAATTATAAAAATATAAAAAATTTCATATTTATAGCAAAAAATATTTTTTTTTTGTTAAGTGTAAACTAAAAATTGAATAAAATGATAAATTCATATTTATACTAAGAAATGTTTAAATATAATTCAAATTTAATGTTACATGAATTATTTATAACTTTGCAAAGTTAAATTTAACTTAAACAAATAACTAAATGCATTTTTAATTACTATTATCAAATATTTATAACATAAGTACATCTCAACTAGGTTGATACCTCTTTTATTATAATTTATAGTTTAAGTACATCCCAACTAGGTTGAAACTTACTTAACTATAATATTTAATTTTTTTTTTCACGGCCGTGAAGATACAACCCGCGAAGCCCACAAGTCACACCTCCTTGACCCGTGAACCGCCCGCTCGGGTCACGGGTCGACATGCGGTCCCGAGTCGATCCGAACCGATTTTCATAGGTTTGACCGACCTGTCTGTCTTGACACCTCTAGCAACTCCCATGAAATTAAAAAAAAAAAAAAAAAAAAAATTATCTTTTCTCCATCTCGATCTCTTCAAGTTCAATGCCAATTTTCAACTTTCAATAGACTTCCAAAATAAAATTTCAACTTGACATAGGCCTCCAATAGCATTCCAAACTTGAATTCTCCTTAACGTGCACTTCAATTAGAATTCTTTAATTACTTCAACAAGAAATTCGGATCACACCATAATTCTAACAAAATTAAATAATAGTTAGTTTATTTTGACCATGAGATTTGGAATGCAACTATAAACATACACGACAGTATGCAGTATCATATGAAGTCGGGAAGCTACACAAAAAGAAGATATTCAACAGGGTCATATTAAATTGCGGTATAGCACACTATTTGACCCTTTTGGCATTTATGCATGCATTGCTTCGCTGTAATACGTGCAGATCCTACATGCTATTCATAGATATACATAAACATTAAAGTTAATCAACATGGTAGATCACGTGTATCGCTGCGATATATTATGACAAGTCAAAACACATAAAACTTCCGAGGAAAAAGAAAGTTTACCACGAAGATTTTATTTATTTGGTCCAAATTTCATTATGCTTTCAACGCAAACTAGTACGTAGAAAAATCCCAAGAACAGAACAAACAGGAAAGAATATAGAATTCCTCTTCATGAGGTGTCTAACAAGTCTTGCACAGACCTTTCAAAGATGTCCAACGGGCAGGAACAGAAATGAAACTGCAAAACACGTGCAGACACCAACTCAGTACCGTATAACTACTGATTACTGAAAGTTGAAACCTTGAATCAAACAATTTCTTACCTGCTAGGCACAATTTGCTTACCAAAAGAAATCGTTTAAGAGTGGACTGCTCTACCATTTCCCCATGCCCAATGCAACTCAAAGAAAATAATCCTCACAGCTTATACCTAGCATTTGCTTAAAGCTCAGTAACCAATTGAAATTTCTCAGGAAGTTCGGTCACAGCGAATGAAATTTATACTCTCCCATACTAAATGCACACACAGTAATGCAGAGAAAACAGATATGAATACTAGCAGCTTCAAAGGGTAGTTGAATTTTATTTATTTTGCAAAATCTTTGGCAAAAAAGAGAGGGGCAAGCGGGCAACTACCCTTTAGAAATTCCCATCTCTGTTTTGCCTCGTAAGTTAAGGCATTTGAAGGAAACCCTAGTTGCCGCTCAACAAAGACCCCAGTTCATGCTGAGGGGTGAGGGAAGCCGGAAGACAAGCCCAATAGATTTAAAGCATGTTTTTACACAAATAAACCTGATACTACCTTCCAAGTTTAGGTCAGAAGATTATGGCTTATCCTTATAGAAAGTACTAAAACAAAAGATTAAATTGGTGCCAAGGGGATGATGAACACATCTCCCCTTCTCTCTCCTTCAAAGTAAATTGTTGCCCATTTTTAGTGCAATACCAAGGAAGAAAAACCTAAGCTGATTGTCCACTTCTATAGCTCAATGTACTTGTCGATGACAACAAAAAGTTTTGGCTTTAATTGGGCTAATACATGGCCTATAAGCCATTCTTTTAGCCGGCAAACACATACATACTGAAAAATGATTCAGCAAACTGCTGGCAAAAAAGGGCCATTGATAGGTTAATTTTGTGAAATCATTGGCAAAAAGAGAGGGCAACCACCCTTTAAAAATATCCCATCTCTCTTTTTCCCATTCTTCAATTAGGTTTTCGCCAGGAAAGCTTAAGAGCAAGTTCGGTAAAAGCATAAAGTTTACTTGCAAGCAAAAATAAACAAGTTTTAAACTTGTGTTAGGCTCAGATCTGGTAATACAAGCATAGAGAACAAGACACCACCATGGCTGCAAAAGCCCAGTTGCATATGGAAGAGAAAGAACACTGTGAATCTCCCTCCTTGCAAAGCCATCAAGTTTTGCCCCACCAAGATACAGGTCTCATTTCCTTGCCCGACCCAACTCAAGAAAATAATCCTCATAGCCAACACAGAGTAATTAAATTAAACTTCAATGACCGCCGATGAAATTTACTCTTTCTCCGATTATGTACACAAAGAGTAGCGCACAGAAAACAGGTATAGATACTAGAAGCATAAAAGGCTGTTGATATTTTGCGAATGGTGAAATCATTGGCAAAAAGAGATGGTCAACCACCCTTTAGAAATTCTCATCTTTGTGTTTTGCCTCCTTCTCAGTTGGGACTTTTGAAGGAAACCGTACTTGCTGATCAACAAAGACCCCAGTTTTTGCTGGGGATGAGAGAAGGCAAGTAGGTTTAAAGCATGTTTTTACACAAATAAATCTGATACTACCTTCCAAGTTTGGATTAAGAAGCTGAGTAGAAATCACAGCAACATGATTAATTGGCAGCAAGGGGGTGATCACCACGTCTCCCTCCTTCCCTCTCCTTCACAGTAAATTGTGGCAGATTTTTAGTGCAATACCAAGGAAGAAAACCCTTAGCCTCTTGTCCCCTTCTATAACTCTATGCACAAGAGGATTGGCTTTTTATTGGGTTATACATAGTTTATGAGCAAATACCACAGAACTTACTTTTACTTGTAAGCCATTCTTTATGCCGGAAAACAGTCACATACTGAGAAAATATTCAGTGACAACTGCTGTGAAAAAGCAGTTCTTGGTAGGTTAATTTTGTGAAATCATTGGCAAAAAGAGAGGGCAACCACCCTCTAGAAATATCCCGTCTCTCTTTTGCATCGTTCTTGAGTTGGAAATTTTGTGAGGAAGACTTGGAGCATGTATAGGGAAGCTTATAAAATTCACTTAAAAAGTGTTAGGCTCAGATCTGAAAATACAAGCAAAGAGAGTGAGACAACACCATGGCTGCAAAAAGCCCAGTTGCAAATGCAAGAGAAAAGGAGAACGCGGTCAATCTCCCACCTCGCAAAGCCATCAAGGTCTGCCCCGCCAAGATATGTGTCCCATTTCTCCATGCCTGATCCAACTCAAAGAAAATAATCCTCACAGCCTACACATAGCATTAGTAGCAGGGAATTTAAAATCTGCTTAAAGTGAAGTAACCGCTGATGAAATTTGTTCCTTTCTCTGATTATATCCGCACACAACAACACGGGAAAAAACAGATATAGCTACTGGAAGCATAAAAGGGTTGTTGATGTTTTGTGCATGATTGAAATCAATGGAAAAAAGAGATGTGCAACCACCCATTACAAATTCCATCTCTCAGTTTCGCCTCCTGAGTTGGGACTTCTGAAGGAAACCATAGTTGCTACTCAACAATCACCCCAATTTCGGTCGAGGCTGAGGGAAGGCGAGCCCAATAGATTAAAAGCATGTTTTTACATAAATAAATCTGATATTACCTTCCAAGTTTGGTAATGAAGAAGCTGAGTAGAAATCATTGCAACACAGGATAAATTGGTGGCAAGGGGGTGATGAACAGTTGAACACTTCTCCCTTTTTTCCCTCTCCTTCACAGTAAATTGTCGCCAATTTTGGAAGAAAAAGAAATATTCTAAGGAGCTAGAAGAAGAAAATAGTAATAAGGCTGGACGGAAGATTGAGGTTGTGTTGAAATTAAATTATTCACAACAATCAGATCGAATGCGAAATCAACATATAAGCCCATTTTTACACAAATAAATCTGATACTACCTTCCAAGTTCGATGATTGAAGAAGTTGAGAAGGAATCAGTGCAGCACAAGTTAAATTGGTGGCAAGGAGGTGATGAACACTACTCCCCTTTGCCCTCTCCTTCACAGTACATGGCTTATGAGCAAACACAACAAAATGTGCTTCTGTCGGACTTTAATTTCTACTCATAGTTGTCATGGACTGAATTAGAATTAAATCATTGATCAAATATTATGTAGTGTAAAATTTTAACAGTTCAGTTTTCCTATATTTGTTTTCTTTTTATAACAAGTAGTTTTGGTAACCAGAAATCTCCATTTAACCATTATAAGAAGTCATAACATTTTGAGAAAAAGATGAGGTGAATTGAATTATGAAATGGGGTCATATTCATTATTTCTTCCTTGCTTTAACTAGACCACGCTAACTTGTTTCGATTGTACAGGGAACTTGATTGTACATTGAAAATTGAGTGTAGAATGCGTGTATTAAATACCTTAATTTGTCATAATTCTATCAATTATTAGAAATATAACAAATAGTCCACCAGAGTGAAAATCATTCCATGCTAGAATATTTATAAATATTTTACCCCCACATTTTCCTTATATTTGGAGAATTTTTTTTACACAAATTCGATTATTCATAGCTAAAGGAACCCACCCAATTTTGAGCTTAATAAAATCGGAGGCTCAGATCTACAATATATCAGGCAAAGAGATTCCGTAACCGCAATGGCTGCAAACCCAGTTGCAAAACCTGCCGTCCGGGTTCGCCCTGCCAAGATAGGAATCGGATTTTCGGAGGCCCGACCCAAGTCAAGAAAATTATCATCACAGCCTACGGAGATGAAAGGAAGGCGAAAACAGAATTATTATGGTTTCGGTCAAATTACATGTTTGGCTAAGCTTAAGCATAAAACCTTCCACTTACAAGCCATTCACATACTGAGAAATTATTCAGTTAATAACTACTGGCAGAAAAGATATGCCAATTTTGTGAAATCATTAGCAAAAAGAGAGGGCAACTACCGTTTAGAAATATACCATCTCTATTTTGCCTCATTCCTGAGATGGGATTTTTGCAAGGAAGAGTTACTGCATGTTTGCTAAAGCTTTTAAATTTCACTTACAAGTAAAATAAGCAAGAGTTAAACATGTGCTTTCTAGGCTCAGATCTGACAATGCAAGAAGCACGGAGGGTGAGACACCGCCATGGCTGCAAAAGCCCAGTTGCATATGCAAGAGAAAGAGAGAACGCCGTCGATCTCCCTCCTCACAAAGCCATCATGGTTTGCCCTGCCAAGATACGGGTCTCATTTTCCCATGCCCGACCCAACTCAAAGAAAATAATCTTCACAGCCTATACAACATTTGCTTAGCGCCTGCTTGGAAGTTTTGGGTACTGGTTTTACGCAGAGAAAACAGATAGATATGGATACGGATACTGGCAGCTTCAAAGTCAAAGGGCTGTTGATTTTCGTGGATGGTGAAATCATTGGCCAAAAAGAGAGGGGCAACCACCCTTCAGAAATTCCCAACCCTCTGATTCGCCTCCTTGAGTTGGAACTTTTGAAGGTTTTCCAAAACCTTATAGCTGCTCACCAAAGAGGCAAAGACACCAATTTTCCGAGTGAAGGCAAAAGGGCAATTGGGACATTTCAAAGCACCTCTATACACAGCTCCAGAGCCCCTGTTTAATAAATCATTATTTACCAAAAATTAAAAAAAAAACAAAAAAAAGTCGAGAAATAATGAATATACACTTCTATTTAAATAAAATAAAAATAAAGAGTTATTTTTTAAAAATAAAAATGAGTTCCAAATAAATTATGAAAACATAAAAAACAAGAAAAAAAGAATATTAAAAATAAAATCATCATCGTCTTCCTCCCTCGGGGTAACTTTAAAATTGGCCTAGTCAAAAGGCCATAATTCCCTTTTGACTTTTTCACAAGTAAATAATTTCAAATTGGCCTAAAGGTGTTTAAAAGACAAAATTACCCTTAAGTGAATAATATAATTACAAAATATGATATTGTTAAAAAGACAACACTGCCCTTTTAGTTAACAAATAAAAACCAAACACTCCCTACATAACATTACAAAATCAGCTCAAATACAGATAAAAATTCTCTCATCTTCTACACTCTGCAAATCTCAAAAATATCCATAGCTGAAGAAAAAAAATTCTCGGTCAATTACTTCAAATTAGTAAGTACATTTACATATGTTTAATTTCGTTTTCGTTAAATATGTGCATGTTTTTTACTTGATAAATTAAGATTCGACGTAAGAGTTGGCAGATAAATTTTTTTAGCAGATGTATATAATTTATTGTAAGCATAATGGGAAAAGAATTCATCTGCATAACTTTTCGATTGGTTTGCGTTAACGGCTGTTACGATAAACAACGAAAAGGTCCAAAAAAATGGTTAACAACCTAAAAAATCGACTAACAAAACAGCCAAATAATCGGCTGTTTGTGCCTAACAGCCCATTTTAGGCTGTTAACAGCACAGCCCATTTTTAGGCTGTTAACAGCCTAAAAATGGGCTGTTAACAGCCCAAAATTAGGCTGTTAAGCCGCCATAATTGCCTGGACTGTAAACAGCCCATATTTTGGGCTGTTGACAGCCCAAAATAGGCTGTTAACAGCCCTAATTATGGGCTGTTACAGCCCATAGTTGTTTAACAGCCCAAAATTAGGCTGTTAACAGCCTATTTTTTAGGCTGTTAACGGCCTAAAATATTGGTCATATTTTAAGGCTGTTAACAACCTAAAAAATCGGCTGTTAACATGCAAATAATTGGGAATGTTAGACTGTTAGGTGCTGTTTTGTTTTTTAATAAGTTTTCTATTTGAAATATTTACAAATTCGATTTTGTCATGCCACACAGATATGAGGATTATACTCCCGGTTTGTTATTTTGGCGATTTTGAGTTGGATGAAAATAATCGATGGACATGGAAATGGACAAGTGACGGACAACGTAATATGCCAACACATATAACAGAGACTACATCGTACGACGAACTGTACCATGATATACAGAAGAAGCTGAACGTCGATTTATCTCTATACAATATGGTACTGAGATATCAATTCCAAGAGCATTTGCCATTTTCAATTCCACCTGCAAATGTTACATCTGATATTGACGTGAGTTATCTGTATGATTTGAACAAAACACAAATGACACCAATTTGCGTGACTTTAGTGATGAAGGACGACTTAGAAGGTAGAAATGAACATTCGGATGGAGCTGATGACAATGCAAATAATTTTTGGGATACGGTGGAGATAGCTCGCGAGGATGACACTAATATTCCCGAGACAGTTGTTCATCATCATGACATCACTAAGACGCACATAATTCAATCGGTAGTTCAGGACAGCGAGAATGTAAATGAATTTACAAATGAGGATTTAATTGGTTTATCCCGTCAGAGACATGAGTGGGGTGGGAGCTCAGGGGCCGGAACAAGCGGACCTTCATCTAATTCTTCACGTGTGGTTCCCGATGAAGAAGATTTGTATGTTGAGCAACTGTTTGAAACGAAGAAAGCTTTACAGGAAGCTGTGCACCTCCTGGCATTGAAATTCAATTTTGAGTTCAAGGTAAAGAAATCAAATAAATCATTGTTGACAGTTGTTTGCGTTGACGACAGTTGCCGTTGGCGGTTGCGAGGGACTAAGATGGATACGAATGAGAATTTTGTAGTTCGCAAATATATACGGGAACATACTTGTGAATTGGGGATTCGTCAAAACGATCACAGACAAGCTCGATCATGGTTTATTGGACGACATATAATGCACAAGTATCAGAACCCACGGACGATCTATAGACCTTCAGACATCATTAACGACGTTCGACGAGAGTACGGAGTGGTCATGAGCTACCAGAAGGCCTTGAAGGCCAAAGAATGTGCGTTGGAGGATTTATTGGGCTCGGCCGAGGAGAGTTATGCTAAATTGGCCAGATACTGTCATAATTTGGGGACAAAGAATCACGGTTCCACTTTTTTCATTGAGACGGAGGGCGAGAAATGTTTTAAGTATTTATTCATGGCTCTTGGACAATGCATTAGAGGATTTACAAATGCGATGCGACCGGTAATTTTAGTCGACGGTACAACTCTGAAATCGAAATACAGGGGTACGTTGATTATTGCTACATGTCAAGATCCCAACATCCAGATTTACCCACTTGCATTCGGCATAGTCGACAGCGAGAATGATCGGTCAATGAGTTGGTTCTTTACGAAGCTCAGGGAAGTGATCGGGGAAGTCCCTCATCTTGCATTCGTAACAGATCGGGGTCAGTCTCTAATAAATGCTATTGCTGAAGTCTTCCCCGAGGCACATCATGGGTACTGCATGTACCACATACAAGGTAATCTGAAGACTAGATACCGGGGCCAAGGCATCGTTTCATTGTTCAGGAGGGCGGCCGAAGCTTACAGTGTCGAGGAATGCAATAAGTGGTTGGTCGAGATAGGGAAGAAGTCGATATCGGCATGGGATTATCTTACAAAGATGGGGATAGAACATTGGGCGCGATCACATTTTCCAACACGTCGGTACAACTTGATGACGTCAAATAACGTGGAGTCTATGAATTCACTGTTTAAGAAGGATCGAGAGTTGCCAATTCTCGCATTGATTGAGAACATTCGTACGAAACTGCAGCAGTGGTTTCACGACCGACGTGTTGAATCGCAGAACTGCTCGACTTGGCTAGCCCCGGCTCAAGAGGAAAAATTGTTCAAGGCCGCACAGGTTGCGAGGAGGTTGAATGTGGAACCACTAGATGAGTCGCGCTTCTCTGTACAAGATGCACGTCAGCTGATATACATTGTGGACCTGAATGAACACACATGCACTTGTGTTCGATTTCAGTTGGAGAGTTTTCCATGTGAGCATGCAGTCGCGGTATCTATGAACAGAGGCTTTGCAGCGAGAACATTATGCTCTCAGTATTACACGGCTGAGTATTGGAGAACTGCATATGCTGAGACTATATTTCCCTTACCGAACGAATCTGATTGGGAAGTTCCTGACCATATTTTCCCACTGAATAGTTTGTCGCCACCGGTAACTGAACCGCGTGGCCCTGGACGCCCACGAACTTCTAGAATACCATCTACTGGAGAGTTTTCTCGACCGCGTCGGTGCGGCAGATGTAGAGCAGTCGGTCATACTCGTCAAAATTGTACGAGTCAAATTCCACTAGATAACAATTAGTCAAATATGTAATGATATTGTTGCTAAATGAACAATATTTAATTATTTAACCATAATTTTCGCCAATTTGATTAAGTGTACATTAGTAACAGTTAAAGTGCACAATATTTCATTATATAATTATTCATACAATATTTACAAGTATTAAATAAATGAATCAACAATTAAATGTATAACGTTTACGGATCACACTCGAATTCGTATAAATCACACGCTAATTTATTCCTCCAAATTTGTATCCATGCTTGGTTGATTCCATCGACCTTATGTCCTATACTCAAAAACTCGATGTACTTTATTGCAAAAATGCCGCAATCACCCCTACAATTGAAGAATATTATTAGTGCGAAAACGTGTTAGATAAAAAACTAAGTTTGAAAGTAAAAAACAAAATATAAATACTTACGATGTCGACTGTCTCGCCGTCGTCTGGTCCCGCACGATGGCTAGCCTGTCATTAACAATAACACCTGCTCGGGCGGCCATCAACGGTACGATCACAGCAAGCGGCTCCAACTGCTGCTCGAGCTGGCCCTGTGTCAGACACGAAGGATCGGAGTCGTACACATACATCGTGGAGTCAGCAAAAACAATCTCCACGGCAATGACATGATGATTCAAGATCGCTGGAACATATATATGTGTACAAGCATCCCATGCCTTTCCCCCGAGACTCGGCAATATCCCTACGACCCATTCGGCCATATATTCAGGAAGCACGTACTTACTACCCATACATAGCAACGACTCATGCTCAATGGTAATAGCTCCCAAAAACTCAGTGCTCAGTATGAGTCGGCCGGGCATATCAAATGACTGCGGATATCGTCGAGCTCGATCTCGTAGTACCTCCATGGCCAGGTCGATGTGCTACATCAGGAAACACCAATAAAAAAATTAGCGAGTTATTTCATTTCCAAAAACAAAAAAATAATGTACACATAATAAACAACAAAATGAATATTTCACTTACATCGTCGGCGAGCCACGTCCCTGAAGTGGTGATCTCGCGAAACCATTTATATGCATCTACTATCATCTTCGAGCCAACTTGGCGGCTTTGTCTGAAAATAAAATTTGAAAAAATGTTGAAAAAGATATAGATGAATTAGCGTAACGTACTTTATTTAAATTCTATAATACTTACCGGGGCTTAATTATCCTCAACTCTGCCTCGAAGACTTTCCATCTTGCTGCGTCCACCTCCCGGAACAGATTGGGGTACGTCCCGTCAATGAACGTCCTCCTCTTGGCCTCAGCCGTAAAGGGAGAAACGACGTACTGCGAAGGCAACCTGACCCTCTTGCCGACCACCTGCTCCGGGGCGTCAGCGGCATGCCTTTTTCCCGCCGCTACGTCAGGTGTACGCTCGCCCTCCACCTCGGGAATAACATCATCCGGGCTCACCACCACCACCAACTCCTCCGTCCTACCCTCTGCCTCTGTACTCCCCACCACCACAACCTCCTCCGGGGCAACTGCCTCTGTCCTACTCTCCTCCGGTGGAACTGCCTCTCTCCTACCCTCCTCCGGGGGAACCCCCTCTCTCCTACCCTCCTCCGGGGGAGCCGCCTCTCTCCTACCCTCCTCCGGAGGAACCGCCTCTCTCCTACCCTCCTCCGGGGATAAAAAAAACGAAGCCAATGTGGCATCATCCGCCCAGAAATGACCCCCTCCATCACCCCCTCCATCACCCCCTCCATCACCCCGTCCCTCACCCCGTCTCCCGCATATGATATCGCCTCGGAGGGCTGCAATCTCAGCCTGAAGCTCTCGGCGCATCTCGTCCATCTTACCCCTAAACTCTCCGCGCATCTCGTCCATCTGACCCCTAAACTCTCGGCGCATCTCGTCCATCTGACCCGCTATAAATACTGTCAGGCGATCGTACAGATCAGTGGACGGTGGAGAAGGTGATCTGATCGGCGGTGATGCCCACGGCGGCGGTGATGAAGTAATCGGTGGCGGTGATGCCATCGGCAACGGTGATGCCCTCTGCGGCGCATCTGGCCACGGCAACGGTGATGCCCATGAGGGCGAGGAGGCACCTTGCGGTAGGGGCGGTGAAACCCTCGGAGGTGAAGCCCTCTGCGGCAGTGGCGGCGATGAAGTAATCAGCACCGGGGGCGGTGATACCCTCTGCGGTGGCGGCGACGGTGAAGCCCTCGGCACCGGCGGCGGTGAAGCAGTTGGACCGCCCCCCTACACGGATTGAAACATAAAAAATTATTATATTTAATGAAAATTCGATTAACACATGCAAATCGATGATATTCAATTCACGTACCTCATCTCGAGCGGCTTCATCATGCCCATGAGCGGCCAATTCACGCACATATCCACGTCCCTCCTCCTCCATCGAAGGCATCAACTGCGTTATGATTCGAATCTGGCATAACAACATTTGTTAATGATCACATTAACATATTTTGGAGCTACACACAACATAAATTGCAAATGTATTATCTTACCTGAGGGTCGTCGAGGAGAGCTGATAGCTTTTTGCTAGTCGGACATCCCTCTGCTCGCCAGTGATGCATCCGAGGGCAGCGTGTCTCCCCTCGCCTCGCAAACTGGGTACCTAGGAGGGGGACCGTCTCGTACGCCCAGATCTGCAACACATACATACAATTATTATATTCATATTTATTGTAAACAATATTATAATAAAGTATGTCGAACATTTACCTGCACGGCAAGGGGTAATCCGTATGTATCGTATTTACGCATGGTCCCCTTCGGCCTCGAGTGTGATCTAGTGAATACGTGCACCGTGTCCTCAAAACATCTCCGGCCCCACGGATATGTGTTGAACACATCAAGATCGTCGACGATCTGCAGATGGAATAGGTCAATCCCAGTCCTCTGATGGTGACATCGCAACACGCTCTCAAGGATGTAGACCAGGCCGAGCTTCAGTCTATCCAACATGTCGTCACATCTAGTGATCGCGTCCATCAGAGCCGACAGCAGCACCGTCCCATGTCCCTCAAAGTAAGTGTCGTGCAATCTGCCTCTCTGAGTATCAGTACGAGCTGCATCATCACCCGTAATCTGCAGTCCTGTGATGAGAGCAAAATCAAACATGGAGAAACTCGAACCTTGCCCCCAAGGTCGAAGTGGAGGGCATCGCCGTCGACTGGAGTAAGCAATCGGCACAGTAATGCATCGAGGATCTGCCCGGAGAACTGTACGTCTCTCAACTCGTACAGGGGCCAGAGAAATGAACGTCGAAGCATATCTGCATGATGCTCATCAAGCAGCTCCAACACGGCAGTGTAACTGCCGAAGTTACCGTTCCAGGTAGCCTTGCCCGGCATCTGTCTCAACGTCACGTCCAAGTGATACTCCATACTGCAAAATTGAAAAAAAAAAAAATTTAACTATTAGCACTTCGAACATAAGATAATGAAATACAGTAATCGCATAACAATTACAATTATTTATTTCGTTATACTATTAATGATCATATTAAAATTATAATTATAATTATACATATAAATTTTATTAACAATTACAATTATTAATTTCATTATATTAATAATTATCATATTCAAATTAAAATTAAATAATATAAATTTTATTTAATTAAAAGGAAAAAACCAATTAAATAAATAATATATAATTATTTATTAACAATTACAATTATTAATTTCATTATATTAATAATTATCATATTCAAATTAAAATTAAATAATATAAATTTTATTTAATTAAAAGGAAAAAACCAATTAAATAAATAATATATAATTATTTATTAACAATTACAATTATTAATTTCATTATATTAATAATTATCATATTCAAATTAAAATTAAATAATATAAATTTTATTTAATTAAAAGGAAAAAACCAATTAAATAAATAATATATAATTATTTATTAACAATTACAATTATTAATTTCATTATATTAATAATTATCATATTCAAATTAAAATTAAATAATATAAATTTTATTTAATTAAACGGAATTTAAATACCAATTAAATAAATAATATATAATTATTTATTAACGGAAAAAACCAATTAAATAAATAATAATAATTATTTATTAACAATTACAATTATTAATTTCATTATATTAATAATTATCATATTCAAATTAAAATTAAATAATATAAATTTTATTTAATTAAAAGGAAAAAAAATTAAATAAATAATATATAATTATTTATTAACAATTACAATTATTAATTTCATTATATTAATAATTATCATATTCAAATTAAAATTAAATAATATAAATTTTATTTAATTAAAAGGAAAAAAACCAATTAAATAAATAATATATAATTATTTATTAACAATTACAATTATTAATTTCATTATATTAATAATTATCATATTCAAATTAAAATTAAATAATATAAATTTCATGTAATTAAAAGGAAAAAAATAATTAAATAAATAATATATAATTATTTATTAACAATTACAATTATTAATTTCATTATATTAATAATTATCATATTCAAATTAAAATTAAATAATATAAATTTTATTTAATTAAACGGAAAAACCCAATTAAATAAATAATATATAATTATTTATTAACAATTACAATTATTAATTTCATTATATTAATAATTATCATATTCAAATTAAAATTAAATAATATAAATTTTATTTAATTACAAGGAAAAAAACAATTAAATAAATAATATATAATTATTTATTAACAATTACAATTATTAATTTCATTATATTAATAATTATCATATTCAAATTAAAATTAAATAATATAAATTTTATTTAATTAAAAGGAAAAAACCAATTAAATAAATAATATATAATTATTTATTAACAATTACAATTATTAATTTCATTATATTAATAATTATCATATTCAAATTAAAATTAAATAATATAAATTTTATTTAATTAAAAGGAAAAAACCAATTAAATAAATAATATATAATTATTTATTAACAATTACAATTATTAATTTCATTATATTAATAATTATCATATTCAAATTAAAATTAAATAATATAAATTTTATTTAATTAAACGGGAAAAAAAAATTAAATAAATAATAAATAATTATTTATTAACAATTACAATTATTAATTTCATTATATTAATAATTATCATATTCAAATTAAAATTAAATAATATAAATTTTTATATATTATCAAATTATATATATATATTTATATATATTAATTATAAATTTATTAAATTATATATATATATAAAAAAAATTGTTAACAGCCGGTCCATTTCGAAATGGACCGGCTGTTTGTTGGGGGCCCAATTGGCCTCAACAGCCCAATTGGGGAGGCCAATTGGGCCCCCAAATGGACGGTTAAAAGCCGGTCCATTTCTGGACCGGCTGTTAACCGCCGGTCCAGAAATGGACCGGCTTTTAACCGCCGGTCCAGAAATGGACCGGCGGTTAACCGTCCAAATGACAGCTTCCAGATCGCCGGAAATGGCGCCTGAAAATCGCCATTTCCGGCGATTCAAGGTCCCAAAATGACCACATTCCTCAAAAAAATTGCCCTATAGCCTAGATCTACTCATACATTTCATAAATCACAAAAAAATTCGAGCTTTAACACATGTGTATCACGAGGAGTCCGTTTTCAAATCAAAAAAAAAAAAACTAACCTTTGTTCTGCGTGGGTCATCTTTGTCGGTGGGTGGCTAGCTCCTTTGTGAATAGTGGTCGGTTTTTGTGAATAATGGTCGGTTTTGGAAAAATTTTGGACGGTTTTCACGTTTGTAGACTTTTTCTTCTCCTTCCAATGAGGGTATTTTTGGCAAGTTACCTTATAAACATCATTTTCGGATTTTCCTTTTTTTTTTTTATGTTATTTATTGGTAAAAGGCCAAAATGGAATTTTGGCCATTTCAACAGGCTATTCACACGTATATCCTCTGGGAAAAAGGGGGATGGAAATGTTGTCGTTTTTTCAGAACATGGGAGGGCTATAGAATGCTTAGTCCTACTTTTTGGGATGAATGAGTTTGAAGCCAGTTGTCACTTTTTATTCATTGAACAGGAAAATTTGTCTTTGTACCATAAATTTTACCATATTGTTGATGATTTGTTTAAAAACAATGGTTGTAATCACTAAGCTCGTTTAGCATTTAGGGATTGGAGTTTCATTTCGAAACTTGTGCATCTCAACGAGCAGCAATACTAGTAATTTTTACTTCGTACATATCCTTTGTGACAGGAAGCTTGACAAGAAAACTGTAAAAGAAAAGACAATCACGCTACGTGTACATAATTATTTACTAAATTTTTTACCGAATTGACAAGCATCACGTAGCAGCGGACTGAGATGACTCATTGAAATATAGGACTTCGCTAAGTGACGACACATTAATGCGATGGCTCATTGAAATACATGACTTTGGTAAGCGATAACACGTTAACCTGTAGTATAGACGACTCCTAAATGGTGCTTGAAGTCCTGTATTTTCAATGGTCCAATCAACATTGTCAAAGACTCGAAAGATTAATTTTAATTTGTGCTCATCATTATACATGTATTTAATTCACACTAGGTTTAAGCAACGTGCAATGCACGTTTGCTTAGTTTATATATAATTTTTTTGGTTCATTAAATAATTAATGATGTAATGTTTATGTAATTGATAAATAATTACACATTGTGATATATTAATTTTAATTTGAATAATGTTAAATTCTAAATTAAAATGTATAAGTTTGTATTTCGTACTATTATATTATATTAAATTTTGTATTTAATCATGAACTTTTTTGTACATAATAAAATAATAGATAATATTATAATACAAAACTAAATAAATAAATATTTTTTCTTCATTGAGTTCAATGTACCTTACCAAATAAACTATTAGCATTTTTAAATTGATAATCTCCACATCCATTTTGTTTTTTTAGTTTCATTTTTTATAGTGACTAAAATGTAGTAGTACAAAACTTTTTGCATTTTCCATTCATTTATTAATAATGTTTTAAAAGGCGTAATACGTTGCGAGACGTCGATGTTGAGAATCAAGAATCACAAGTTTAGGCGTGTCAATACGAAAAATAAGCGTCATAATACGTTTCGTATTTTTAATATTATTTTAATTACTTTTAAGACATTAAATATATTTTTATTTTAAAAAATAGTTTTTTTCTATATTATAAAAAAATTAGATTTTTACTATATCATAAAATCATCTAATATTTTAAAATAATACTTACTAAACATTTAATATAATACTATAATATTGCTAAATAGTGTTAGAAGAATTTTAATTTATTTATTAATTAAGGAACTAAACATGAGCATTAATCATATGGTTTATACGAAAAGTCTGCGGATTTGATAATTCCGATATCTGAAAATGGAGATGAAGGATTTTGATTCACAATTGAGAATGATTCCGACGTGAAGTTCGTGGGAATTCAATTGAGGTCGAACCGAATGCAATAAATACATAAAAATAATTCAAAGTAAATCTATTTTTACTAATTAGATTCATTATATATCCTACAATTAGTCCCAACACTAAAAATTAAAAATAAATATGTTAAAATAGTTTACTTTGTTAAATTAAAATATTTTAAACTTATAGAAAATAATATCTAACATTAATATATTAATAATCAAGTGCAATTTAAATTAAATTTGAAAATTAAATAAATGAAAGAATGAAAGTGAATATTACAATTTAATTAGTTGTAATTCAAAATCAAATTAGTCAATTAGACATACATTTTAAAAAAATTTTGATGAGTTTTAACATTTTTTTTTTTTTTTTCACTATCCCACATTAGAAATTTATAAAACTATTGGAGTTAAGAGCATATATAAAATGCACAATCCCACATTGGAAGTTTATGAAACTTTTGGAGAGAAGTGTATCTATAAAATGAGCATGACATCCAATACTTCTATATGGGCTTTAGAATTGTAAATTTTAAAGCCCAATTATGGAGTTAAAAGATTTTTAAACTAAAAAAATTCCGTTAATTTTTCCGTTAAATCAAGAAATTCCGTTAGTTTTTCCGTTAAACCAACATATTCCGTTTAATAGACACTTTTTATATATAGAAAGATATATAGTTGAGATTTTGGTTTAAATAAATAATTAGTTTAAAAAATTTTAAAAATATTATATAGGAGGCAAAGAGATTAATCTGAAAATGATTCCATTACGTAAATATTATATTTCAGGGCAATAAATATATAAGGTCGCCGCTAAATTCTTTTTTTATGAATTTTCTAATTATTCAAGAAATCAAACCAACATTAAATAAATATCAATATACATGTATACATTTTATGTATCTGTTGTACTACAACACAAAGTAATTAATTTTAGAGAGATGCTATTTGTACAGAAAAAGAGTTGTCAGAATTAATACAAACAACACTTAGCAATTAACACAGTAGTATCTGTATTAATTCTGACAACAATTCCTCTGTACAAGGGGAATTGCTGTTAATTTTAGTTATTATCATACCAGAGAATTTTTAGAGTGCAATAAATGCATAATAAGGTGATATTATTTAATTTTTTTTCCATAACATGTCTTGTAAATTTCACCATACCAGACAATTCATAAGAGTTTTAACTTTTATTTATGTTATATATTCTGGATTATGTTACTAGCAAGGGCTAGAATTCGAGCAAAAAGAACGATTTTCAGCTGCTGCAGCTGGTTAATTAGATTGATTGATAGGACAATAACAACAAATTAATTGAATAGATGAATTATTCATTGAGCGATCCATGTTAGAATTGCTTAATTGTTCAGTTGTATGGTCACCTAAGTGACTCCTAATCGAGCTTCTAATGAAATGGAATTGAGTCTTGGTCTCAATAAAAAGGAACAAGAGAACCAGCTTAATGTATATACATATCTCTAGCTACACAAAAACAAACTGCTCGACTTGTTCCCAATGAACTTAGAATGGGGCACTTGCCCGGTTTTTGTCACTCCTTCACGCCGTGTCAATTGATAATCCATTGGTGGATTTAGCCAATGTTTGGTTTACGTAAAAATAAAATTCACAGTAAATTTTAATAAAAGTCGATAAAATGTATTGTTGAAAAAACTTGTGGGTCCCGTATAATTAAAAAAGGAAACAAATACATACTTAAAATGACTTATGACGATATTTCAACAAGGATCAAACTTGGTGTACCCCTCACAATAGGGAGGGCACTTCTTTTTGGAAAGTGGACCCCCCCAATTGGGAGGGGAATGTACACAACAAAAAGCTTTATCCTCTCAACAAACAATGAGCCCACTCATTATAGCTTACAAAGTCAAATTTTCAGCAGCAAAAGAAACAGTAGTCTTGTTGCCTTTAGTATGTGCTTTTGTAATCAGCAGCCACCTTCCTTCCATTTTATTTGAATACCAATTTTAATAACCCTACCCTTATACTTATTTGATGAAAATAAGATTTTAGACAATTTTTTTTTGATTAAAAATAGTATTAACTAAGAAAAAGTGAAACAATTAGTGTTTTCTTTGGATTGTGGATAACTTAAATTAAACAATCGTCGTGATTTACGATTTCATCGTAGTTATCACCTTTAATGTCACTTCTCTGGTTCAATTTTAAAACCTTACTCAATCGTTTAAATCAATAATATTTAGTCGAGTTACACTCGTGGTATCTGAATGAACAATAACACATTAAATGAACATTAACGCATTAAATCGCCTAGAAAGTTTATTAAATACCACAACAATAGGAAAGGTGCATCTTTACCTTTTACTCAATTGTCGAGTCTTATCATGTGGTCTGAATTTATAATCCACCTCTCGATTTGTTATAATTCACATATTATGAATTAGTGATCGAGTAATTTAAGTATTTAGAAAAGATGTAAAATTAATTTATAAATCAATTAACTACACAAAGATTGAGAATTGAAATTAAAGATTCAAATCTAGATAATATCGCTCGACCTAATTAATGATTTAGCTACTCATCATACAAGAAAAAAGTATACAAATACATCACCAAGCTTAAAGAAAAATGAAAAAAAAACTAGATAAAAGTCTTGCACCAAGAATTCGCCTCCTCCGAAGTCTTGAAAACCCCTCTCCTTTTATTCTATATTCTCGTGTATCTCATCTCCTTTAATTTGACGTAAAATATGTGTTTATATAGTTATTAAAATACCTCGAAACTAGTGTGTACAAAAGGATCAGAATATCCACAAATAAAACAACAGTTAAAAAATAAAATTGGACGGACACTGGGTCGACCGCGATCATCGATACTCCATCTTTCTTCTTTTGCATTTCTTCAAGTTTCTTGAATGATTTTGGTCATTTTCGCTCCAAATCTTTAACATTGATCCTGCAATTTCGATAAGCTTCCATGTTTGTCTTCTAATATCTCCATAGTCATCCATGATTGGTCCTCCTCAAGTTCCAAAAGTGTGCAAATCAACCTCCACAAGTCAAGTTTCACTCCCGAAACTTTAGAATTTCCTTGAATTTCTCTCTTAATGCTTTTCATCAATCCGGCGCTATCAGGTTGGTCTTCAATTGTTCCAAACCAAATTAAGCTCAAAATCTTCATGTTTGCTCCCCAGTATTTCGATTTTTACCTATGATGATAATATTTAGACGCACACACGGATTTGATCTCTTAAACACCGTGCTTATGTGGCAAAAAAACTACCCACTAATGTAGGGTGTCACCAAGCATAATGCTTAGCATAAACTACGCACGGTGCTTAGGAAATCATTAATATATATATAACACTTATCAAGCCATACCCAACAAATTCATGCCATTTGTGAACTATATATGTCAATCCCTTTCATGGTGATCATTAATATTGTCAAGCACTACATCCTAAAATACACAAGTTAGAATTAGATATGATACACGTAAAAGCAACAAAAGGATGCAAAAATTTCGATGACACGTGTTAACTTGTTTCGTATGAAATGAATTATGTAATTCAACTTTCTTGTGCTGGATTTAACTCCAAACACAAAGAAGAGATAAAGTACGTATACAAAGGGCTATGAAGTATATTTGAGAATACGTACAAGACTTCAAATTTATATACAAATTAATTGCAGAAAGAACATCACTATACTATTTGTGCATCTATATTATATGTATATGTAGAGAGAGAGAGAGTGTTGGGATGACAGATAGAGAGTGAGCACATATAGCTTCAAGCATGGAGACGATGCAAGAAAACACCATGTGTGCTCACTCTCTTCTGTCACCTCCCTTACCCATCACTCATCAGAACAATACTTTCCCATATCTTACAGGGCCAGAGAGAGAATACAAAACATATATGTATATGTATATGTGGGGGGAGGGAGGGAGGGAGGGAGGGAGAGAGAGAGAGAGAGAGAGTGAGTGAGAGAGTTGAAACATAGGAAGCCTAAATTTGGAAAGCCTAATATAGACAGACATGTGCAAGTAACTGTTCCATTAGAAAGGAAGAGTGCTTTTGATTTGATGTGTGAACAAGTGATGGTGCATTATGGCTTTATATAGAACCAAAAAAGAGACGTATGGAATATTTAAATCTGCGTTTATCTTTTTAAGGGCTCTGTCTCTGTCCTAATATCTTATTGGATTTTGAACTCCCACATCATACAACTATATAGATATAGATATAGAGCCCATCTTATCTTGTAATCTGTGTTCTGAAAAGCGCGTTTAAAAAAGACGTGAATGAAACGCTTTGCCTTGATAGTAAACGCGAAATGAAGCGATCAACCATCAAGTCAACCTCTTAATGTACGAGTAGGTGTTCCTAGGTGCGTTATTATTATTTTTTCCCTTTTTTAAAAACTCTTTTATACAACTTTAGTTTCAAGTTTTTAAATGACTTTAGTTTAGTATTTGCATTTCGAAAACTTAAAAATTGATTAATTGTAGGAATTAAAAAATAAATATATATTTTATACTTTTAGATTATGGTATGTATTAATGATTTTTAGAATGGTTAAAAATTCAAAATAATATTAGAAGTAAGAATTTTTTTTTTTACCACCTAAGCTCGTAAAGTTTAAAGCATTCACAACTAACTAGACTTTACATTTTTTAGAATGCTGCTTGTAATAATCATGGATTTCAAATATAAATTCACAAATTAAGTCAAAGTTGAAGATGTTGGATACAACTAAAGTAATTACATTGCACCATTCCTTTTAGACATGATGTCTACGGTGGCCTTATTATTCTGAATTAGGTGACTTCACGAAACAAGTTTTCTATTAGAATAGCCTTCTCAAGTGGCTCTATAGTCACCGACGGTGCTTGTTGTGACTCTGATACTAATTGTAACAGTCATAAAGTAGAACTCATACTTAAAACTCAAAAAAATATTTGTTCGCTTATAGAAAGTGGAAATGATAGAAAAAGAAAAACTTAGGATGCATCGTTTAAATTATCGATTATAGAGAGAGAGAGAGAGAGAGAGAGAGAGAGAGAGAGAAGAGAGAGAGAGAGAGAGATCTTACTCCTATTTCTTTATCAAATCCTAGGAGATCTCTCTTTCTTTTTCTCTGCAAATTTGTATCAACTTTTGAATGTAATTTGCAAGCGAAAATGCTTTTAAATTAGGGATGGTAAATGAGTCCATCGGCTCGACTTGAAAAAAGCTCAAGCCAGCTCGGGCCTAGCCTAAATTTCGGGACTTGGCTTGAGCCTAGGTTGGCCCGTGTGGCTCATCTAGTCGGCTCGTGAAAATGGCCCGTGTTAGAGGCTCGGCTCGGCTCGGCTCGGCTCTGCTGGTTGCCAATTTTCAATTTTGTTTTTTTTTCTTTTTATGAATATTTCATTTAAGATTTAAATCAATAAAGTATAACTTATATATAAATATGCTTACATAATTAATATTCATAATTAAATTACAACTATCTATATTTATAATTTATTATCATATCCATTAGCATTCCCGTTATATTTTATTGATATAAATTTTAAATTTTATTATTGTTATCTTGTGGTGTTGAAACTTAAAAGACATTTTCTATTCCAATATTTTTAATTCTATAAGTGAATATCATGATATTTATACACCTGAAATTTGTACTCTGATTCATATATTCTTGTATCTATATGAGTATTTTTTTATTGCATTTTAGTTGAGAAGAAGAACTTGTTTAACTTCTTTACATTGATATTTCATGAATTTAAAAATAAAAACTCGTAAGTCAGCTCGGCTCGGTGAAGCCCGAGTCAAGCACTCCAAATTTCGGTTGGGTTTTTGCTCAAGGCTAAAAAAGCTCAAGCTTTTTTTTTTAACAGGCCGCAGGCGGCTCAGCCCAGCTTGTTGACAACAACGTTTTAAATTCTGCATTTCCCTTTACCTTCCAATTTATAAATAGTTTGTAAATTCAATTATAGCGTATCTTCAATTTCAACCAAACATTCATAATTATTACTCATTTAATATGCAAGTATGATGAGATTTACTATTATTCTTCTTTAGAAATACTTTATATATTTGTCAAACGGATTATTTCTCTCTATTCCTCTGCTAATTCTGCAGGTAATCAACTTATTGAAATTTTCAACATATTTGGATGAGGCTGTTAGAATTTGGTTGTGATCCGATTTTCTTGTTAAAGTAATTGAAGAATTCTAATTGAAGTGCACATCAAGAAAAATTCAGTTTCGAATGCTATTGGAGTCCTATGTCAAGTTGATATTCTATTTTGGAAGCCCACCGGGAGTTGAAATTTGTTTTCGACTCGATTTTTTGGTATCCTACTTTATCAACTCTGCTAGGAGGGTTTTGATATCCTTTACATGTTCCCTATAAATAATATGTTCTCCTATACAATTTTGTAAGTGTGAGAAAATAAATTACTAGAATTATAGGATCCATTGTAATTTTCTATCTTTTCCATTATTATTAAATCAATAAAATCTCTTAATTCTCCTGCTATATTTCTTGTCTTTATCATTCTTTTGCTTGATTAAATACTTTATTATTGTGTCATATAACTTCAATATCTTAATCCGGTGGTTTATTTCACAACAGGTGGTATCAGAGCGCCAGGTTCAGCAGTTCCACAAGAGCGTAAGGTTTGATTTGTTCGTGATGTCTTCCATGAAGTACGACATTCAACTTTTGGATCGGAGCACTAAATTTTCGCTAGGTTGGTTTAGATGCGTGCAGTACTCGTACATCTAGATTTGGATGGTGCATTGTTGGAAATTGACAGATGTCCACAACTTTGACCTCAGATGAGAAATTACAGAAGAAAAAGAAATCAGTTTCCCACATTCATCTTCATCTATCAAATGTTATTCTTCATGACGTTTTAAAAGAGAATTCAACAACTATTTTATTGTTGAAGTTGGAGCAATTGTACATGACTAAAAGTCTGACAAGCAAGTTGAACCTCAAGCAACGTTTATACTCTTATCGAATGGCAGACGAGGATCATTAGAAGATCGTCTGGCTGTATTTTAAAGAGATTGTCACTGATTTGAAAACTTTGAAAGTAGAGTATGAAGAAGATTTTGTCTTGATCCTATTATGTTCATTGCCCACTTTGTTTTCTTCATTTAGAGACACGATCTTGTATAATCGTAATACTCTTAATGTAAAGAAGGTGTATGATACTTTGTCTTCAAAAGAGAAAATGAACGATTAGGTTCTGAGGCCAGAGATGGAGACAGTCTGGTTACTCATGATGGTTCTAGAAGGGGCATATCGAAGTTAAGTTCAGTAATTAGATTTGTAATTACTGCAAGAAGAAATGGCACATGAAGAAGGATTGCTACAAATTGCAGCATAAAGAAATGATGGCTGCAAGTAGATATTCAAATACTTTAGGCGAAGCACACCTATCGGAGAACGTTGTAAGTGATGGAAATCTCTTGGCTATTTCTGACGTCGAGTCTCAACCAATAGAAGATTGGATTTTTGATTCAGCATGTGTGTTTCATATGTGTCATAATAAGGACTTGTTTACTATATATGAAAGTGCTTCCAAATGTGTCGTGGTTATGAGAAATAACGCACTTTGTTGGGTTGCTAGAATTATTTGGGTCAGATTAAAGCTTTTGGATAGAACAATTAGAACATTTGGTCACGTTCCACATGTTTCGAATTTGAAGAAGAATCTCATCTCGTTGTTTATCTTTAATTCAAAGGGTTATGAGTTCTTTAGTGGAGGTGGATCTTTGAAAGTTTGTAAGGGTTCTCAGGTTGTATTGGAGGGACATAAAAGGTCTCGGTTATACATCTTGTAGGATCATGTAGAATCTAGAAGAGTCAATCAGCAAAGGTTTAGTATCGTGGTGGACATTCACTTTGGTAAAATACCTTTAGGAGCTCGTAAATTGTCGAATTTGAAGAATATTGCTTAGTGGAGTTCAAGAGATATGGATAATACTATTTTGTCACCATCACCTGCGGTGTCATTGTATTCAATTGCAAGGGACAGATCTAGTGGTAAAATGTATGTGGATTCTGATTTTGTTGAGCATGTGTTAAGTGGAGTAGAATGTGTACAATCTAGCAAAGTGCCTTCTTTAAAAGCATTTAATTTTGATTCTACTTTGGGGTCTGTTAAAGCCTATTTTGGTAAATTATAAAATCATTATGTTATTTGGGAATCTGAGATAATTTTATAAGAGTAGTGCTTCGATTCATTGGAAGGGGTGAAATATTGTGTTTTGTTGAAGAAATTATTTTTTTGGTTATTGTTGAAGAAGCTATTTCATTCCTTGGTGGAATTTATGTCAATGTGGAGATTGTTAGAATTTGGGCGTGACCCGAATTCTTTGTTAAAGTAATTGAAAAATTCTAATTGAAGTGCACGTCAAGAAGAATTATGTTTGGAATGTTATTGGAGTCATATGCCAAGTTGAAATTCTATTTTGGAAGCTCATTGAGAGTTAAAATTTGTTTTGGACTCGATTTTTTGGTATCCTACTTTATCAACAACTCTACTATGAGGGTTTGAACATCTCATACACGTTCCTTATAAATATTAGACTTTTTAAATACAATTTTGTAAGTGTGAGAAAATAAATTACTAGAATTAGGGATGAGCATGGGTTGGGTAGATTTTTGCCTCAACCCAAACACAACCCAAAATGATCGATTTGATCAAAATTTAACCCAACCCAACTCGTGTAAATGTTGAAACCCATCCCAATCCAACTCAATTAAGTATCGGTCGGATTGGTTGGATCGATTAGTTTGAGACAACTTATCAACAAAGATTAAAATCGTTCAATTTTCTATTATACTAAATTCGAATAGATAAGATTAATTAGTAAGTAAGTAAATAAATAAAATTATTTATTATCTTATTCAATCTTCATTAACCGAGTCCACAAAGAACAAATGTAATTACAGTTAGACTATTTTATATTTTTTTATTTAGCAAAAAAACAAGTAATTATTTATACGTATTTTACACAATTGTATACTAAATGACCTAAAATTATTATTATTTAGGTGATGGATAATACACATCTTAGTGAATATATCAACGTTAGTATCGTTAGTTAAGGTATATTCTGAATTGGATAAAAGATGAAATTAATGTACAACATACAAGGGTTCTTAATAAAGTAAATTTTTTGAAATGGAATTTCGAATCTTAATATGATATTAAAGTCTAAAAATATTCAAACAAGACATTCGTAGACATTTTAGGTTCATTTTACTTTTTAGACTATCCACTCGTATTTTTTAGATTCTTTTTACTTTTTAGACATTTTATTTTATTTTTTTATTTTTTTTTAAGTAGGTGGATCGGGTTGAGCGGGTTTATTCGATTTTCATGGGTTAACCCATAACCCTACCCAACCCTTCTACACAGCCAACCCAACCAACCCGTGTAAAAACAACAAAAATAATCGATCCAACCGGGTCGGGTTGGACGGTTTTGGCGGGTTCGGTCGGGTTTTGCCCACCCCTAACTATAATTATAAGATACATTGTAATTTTCTCTAATTTTCATTATTTTTGAGTTAATAAAATCTTTTAATTCTCCTACCATATTTTCTTCTTTATAATTCTTTTGCTTGATTAAATACTTTATTATTCTATCATATAAATTCAACATCTCAATCCGGTGATTTGTTTCATAACAAGTGGTATCAGAACTATTCTGATGTCTTGTTTGTTTTACAGTAGAGGGAATGGGATCAACGCATTGATTTTTGTCGTCAAATTGCAAAATTTCATTTATTCGTGTGAACATTGTGCTGCATAAATAATAAATAATTTACTTAAAAAAGAAAAAAAAAAAACTTTTTTCTTAGTTTTGGGATTAATGCATCTATTTTGTCGTCAAATTGTGTATGTGCTTCATAAATGTTTTACTTCTTTTAAAGGAATAAACGTTTTTGATGGTTTGATAACAAATAAATGCGTCGTATTCGTTAGGGTCTTGAAAAAATGATATGAAATTCACATAATTATTTATTCATAAATCATAAATGTGAAACACACATGGAAATTATCCTAATTTGCGCAAGAAATATTCAAATTGGTAAATGGTAAACTAGCATATTTGTTTAGTAACAACAACTGAAAATACTAACAATAAAGAAATTTTGAAAATAGATTGTGTCGATAACTATTATGTTTGTTTTCTTCTTCAAAAGTTACATTTTGTAATGAATGTTAGCGACGAATCTTATTTGTTATAAAATTCGTCGTTGATGCCTTTTCTAACATTAATTAATGTAATTGGAAAAGGCTTTATTCCATGATTGGAGAGTTTAAAAAACTAACAAAAAATTAAAGATTTCATCACAATGGAGAGCCATTGTTGCTCTTAAAAGTGTGTAGTTAAAAATAAAAGAAAAGGTTTTGAGTTACGTGTAATATTATTTTATTAAAAATGTGTGATTGGAAAGAAGAGAGAAAAATATATTTTCAAAAAAATGAGCATCAAACAAAGGCTAACAACTCGACTAAAATGTTGTCTACTTCTATACATTTTGCACTAGAAAATGAATTAAAAGCTCTACAAAAGAACATCCTTCTTCTGGATAATATATTTTAATTTCCGTCCTTATTTGATCTCCATTATTTTTAAATTACATTCTTCTATCTTCTATTCAACTACACATTCTTTAATAACATAATATTACACACAAGCCCAAACATTTTTTTTTTAATTTTATAATCACACATTCTCCATCAATCTACTATTCCAAAATACATTCTTAGTAAAAAAAAATAGGGCACAAACAGATGCTTAATTAATAGAAAAATGAAATATAGAGTTGTATATAAGAGGTATATTAGGTGTTATATGTGATAGATTAAATCACATGACCTCCAAATTTCCATACCTTATACCCATGAAACTCCCACAATAATAATTTACATAAACATAATATTAACTACCCACTTTAATGGCTATGACCATAACTCCAACACTCCATACATAACCACAACCTTTCATATCCCAACAACAAAAAAATAATAATTATACAATTGAATATTAAAATGTACCACAATTAGTGTAGTGGAGGTAGTACGTCATAATTTAGGTTTACGTTTACTTTCTCTACCTCATAATATAGAAAAACATCCAATTAAGTGTAAGGAGAAGAATGATTTCCTTTACTTATCATTTCACATATATCCTTTCCTAAAAGTCGAAATCTTTTAGACAAGTAGAAGTCATTGGTGTAGTAGTTAAGTGAGCAAAAAGTCCGACCTTCCTCTCTTCTACTCGAGCTTTATATTTCTGGAAACTTCCATAATCGAAACAACATGATTCATCCTACAAAAAACCAATTCTCCTATGAAAAACAAAAATGGTTGATTTCAAATAGGTTTTGCATGGCTTAATGTATATAATGGTTATAAATGGTCAACTAATTCCATTGAAGCATGTTGTTGTGACTGTGACATGGTCAATCAAAAATGAATATAATCATCACCCCACCAAGAGAGCGAGTGGTGGGTGGAACTTTTCCAGAAAATTAACTTTTGCTTTTAAGAGTTGCCATGACCAGCACAAGGAATGATTCTATTTGAAGACACTACGATCAAATCAACGCGTAATAACGGTGTTAATATACTATGTTCGAGAAGGATGATGAACCACTTGAGGTGTACATTCGTTAATAAAATAAGAATAAGTTCCTGTTTGGTAGAGATTAAAATCAGATTTTTAGTAGGTTTTGATAAAAGTTGATGAAATGTGTTGTTGAAAAGTTGTGAGTCCCATAAAATGTATGATTAATATTAATTGTTGACTTTAATTTGAAATTTTAATTGAATTTTAATCCACACCAAACATGGCTTAAAGCTTTTTTGTCAAAAAACATGCTCCTCACCCTCTAATGTGAGTGTATTGTCGGGGAGAATGTCAAACCCTCCACGATAGCATAGCACGATTGATAAAATAATTTCAGAACATGTCGATTCACCCTCAAGACAAGTTAATTAGTTCACGTCCAAATCTGTGTTCCTATTTTTATTTTTTATTCTCGAATCAATGAAATTTAAAGCATTAACTCATACAAATTAATAAAGAAATTGTAAGATGGGATGCCCTAGGCCACCATCTCTTTATATAAAGATGATAAAGAGAGAAGGATAAAGGTTGATGATGTGATCAACCAATTAAAACTCAACAGAGAGTCACGCGTAGATATTCTACGGCGCTAAAGCAGCTTAAAGTATATTTGCTTGTATATTAAAATTAATTAAAGAATCATTTTATTCAAAGAATAATTGACTTTTGATTGTGTTTGATACAATTGATACAAAGGGGGGTTGTAAAAAATTGGTTGGTTTCATAATGCATGCATCAACTTAACCTAATGATTATTCTATGAGATTAAATCAATCATTTAAGCTAGATTAAGATCTTGATTGAAAGTTTAATTAATTACATTGCATATTATTTGGATAGGTTTTGTCACATTAAAAAAAGTTGTTAGAAAATAATAAAGAAATAATTATTATTGGTAATAAACTTCAAGTTGGCTATGTGAATTTCTTTTTGTCATTCTTCTAGATGTGTGAAATAATGCTCAACTCCAATTTGCATAGAGATTTTTTAAGTAGTTTTTTTTTTTTTTGAAGAATTCGTGGTTAAAAAAAAAAAAAACCTATGGATAAACGTGTAAAGTTATTTTATTGGAAGAATGTAGAGTTGAAAATGAATTTGACGAAAAAAAAAAAAAAAGTGGAGTCTTAAAAAAATGAGGGACAAACAAATACTCGATATGATTGTATTTCCAATTGACTATAGTTTGTCTAATAACAATAACATGGGTATCTCATATTTAGCCTATGTAATGCCCCAATTTTTTAAGCTCGTTTTCCCAAAACACATTCAACTACATAATGTAAGGGATCCACAACTTCTGTCCATTTTCAACGACACGTTTCATCAACTATTATTAAAGTATACTAAAATTTTGATTTCTAACCAAATCAAGTAGGGACTTAACCTCAGATATGCTTTTCATATTACATAGGATACCTTTAGCACTTCTCTATGTTATTTAATTATAAGTTTGAATCTCTTAAATGAGGATTAAGAAAAAAAAAAATTTAAATTATTCCCTTTGTTAAATGGCATGCACGTGCATATTTATAATTTTAATTCTTTGGGTTTATGCCTTTCTTAAAGAAATGTGATTGCATGATTGAACAGTGAGGTTCTGCATGATAAAGATTAAGAAATTAATCCATCTTAGGTACTTGATTAATACATATGATTCTATTTGTATTTAGGGTTTATGATCTAACGATGACATATGGTGGGGTATCAAAACTTGCCCTTTATGGAATTGGGCAGTTCTTTAACAACTTTCCCTTCTTTGGGGTGTTGAGGGGTAGGGTAGGGTAGGATGGTGGGTGGGGAAAGGGTTGCACGGTTCCAAGATTATACTTACATATATACATACACTTGTACATCGATAAATTGTAGCGAGGAGAGGGACATATTAGATCGATAAATTGCAAAGAGCATTATTGATACACGTTCTACACTTGTTTAAGCCGAAATTCCATGGGGGACCGATTCATCGAGATAATATAAATTGGTACTCGATAAAAGTTATTTTTCAAATTCTATTCAATTTAACTATAGACCAGTTGATCCCACAAGCATCTTGTGGAAGGTGGAAGAGCAATGGGCATATTTAATTGGTCTCGCGTTCTCATCATATCTACTTCTTTAACTTTCAGCGGCAGAAAATGGGCACCAGACGTTGAAACATCCTAGTTCTCCACGTGGCATGTAGTTATATACAATTCAACTACGATCCTTTTTATTTTACAAAATTTAATTTTCTTCCTAATCGAGACATAACAAAAATGCGAACGACAAGAAACTATATGAATAGAAAAGGTATTAAATATTTCAATCGATTGGAGTAACAGGTTTAATCATCCTCAAATGAAAGAACGATGCGATCCTCTTTAATTTTAAAAGTTGTTTTTAAAGTTTGAGTACAAGAGTAAAACGGTATAAAATTCAGAAAAAAAAAAATATGAAAGTGGGGTCAGTGTATTGAGAATTTGTGCAAGTCTAGCCACCTTCTCTCCACTAGTAGAAACAAAAAATAAAAGGTACTTTTTTTAAAAAAAAATTTATATAATAGAGTGCTAAATTGTCTAATGCTCCATCCTATTGGCCAACATTACTCTAAAAAGTCAAACAATAAAAAATAAAACATTTTCTAAAATGTACTCAAAATTATATTGCTAAGTTATAACCAGAGGGAAACAATGTTAGCCAAGGCGGAATTAATAATAATGAAAATCTAAAACTTTGTTTTTGTCTAATTCTATCTAATACTCACCAAAGACAGTATTTTCGAATTGCACATCTCGATGACATTTATGATGACAAAGTTGTTAGAGAAGTATTTCTATACTGGATACCGTATATACAAGACTGATACCGTATATGTAACAGTTACTGTATATACAGTGGTTACCGTATATGCACAAATAATCGTTTTTGCAGAATGGACCGATTTTACACACTTGATACCGGATTTATAGTTTAAATAAATTAAATTATATGTTTATAACAAATCCAATGACTTGTTAATTACAGTGATGAATAACAAGAATAATAATAATTAAACAGTAATACACTTTTAACCCAATGCCTGTGTTACACATAGTTTCCTTAAAACAGATTCGCCCCATCGCCGTACGTGCTTGAGCTATAAATCGAGCGTTTGCTTCTCAAGATACAATGAAAGAACAGTAGAATCTGAATACCACAGATTTTACTCCAGCGAATTGAGTTAGTGCTCGAACAATATTACTAAAAAGACCGAAATAAAATTTGAAAACGAAGACAAAATGAAAACTGTATGCAAATGAATTCTCATATGAAAAAACGTGTATTGAATAGAGGAGAAATGAGACATATATATATTGACTCTTGAGAGTGTAACTTGCTCATTCACATAATGACAATTACCATAGGAGTTTCAACTGTTTCGAAAAATGAAAAGTCAGTTAAATAAAATAAAAAAATATAGCAAAACATGGACACTCCTAATGGGCTAATTTTGCTCATTTCGATTCGACATTCGTGCACGCACACAAGTTCAAAGTCCGAAACTCATTTCGGTCCATGATTTGCACCATCCCTGCGCGTGCACGTGGAGAGAGCCTCCATACTACACATGATTACACTATTCTAAAGTGTAATCCTTTATAAAATGATTTTTATTTTCATCCACTTTTTATGTAGGACAAACACACTTTTTATTTTTCCTACCAACATAAATTCATTTTAAGTGACACACTTTGAACTTCAATTTCTCATTCACCCGAGCATCAATTTTGACAAGTAAATATATGATTTTGATGTACTCACGGAAGAGAACACAAATCAATCTTGATTTTCCAAAATAGTCAAACGGGTCCCACTCAAAAATCATGCCAAAGTCAACTATATACTCAATTTTTCCAATAATTCCCCACATGAATGAAAATTGGGAGCGACACATGAATGTGACACAAAAGACCTGGTGATAAAGTTCAACGGTTGAAACCTGCATAGGATAGGTAGGTATTACCCTTTGAACTTTCCCTTGTGAAAGCATATTTACTTTACTAGCTGATCAGTAGACGCGATGTATTTGAACTGTTCTGTCGTTTGTGTAAACGATGATATATTCCCCACATGTTTCTTCCTAACACATTTCAGTTCTCATTATTATGTTCGTTTTGGCCATGAACATACACCTGGTTCTGTGAGAGTTCACAATAATTTTCCCCACACAATTCCCTTAGAAGCGGCCACACATCTCTCTCACATATGTGATTTCTTATTACAAGTAACTCGCATTATTTGACCCGAATCTCGAAGCATAAGAATCATTAAAAGCCTATTGCTTATCCTTCATCTTTACGGGCATCACTGTTACATCATAGGAATGGAGAGTTAACATCCCCCACAGTGATTCTATTAAATCTTTACAATTAGGTTGTCCATTTGAACCTAGATTTTGGGATCTCCAGTCAACTAGGTTGTGTTTCCTTTGTATTAACTTATCCATTCAAGGGCTTAAGTCTCATTCCTTTCGATGATTTTTCAACTAACTCTCTATTTAACCATTTGGTTAGCGGATCCGCAATGTTTTCCTTAGACTTTACGTAGTCAATAGTGATAACTCCAGTTGAGAGTAGTTGCCTTATAGTATTGTGTCTACGACATATATGTGTAGACTTACCATTATACATGTTACTCTGTGCCCTTCCAATTGCTGAATGACTATCACAATATATGCAAATTGTTGGCACATGTTTTGATCATCTTGGAATATCCTCTATAAAATTGCGTAACCACTCAACCTCTTCACCATATTTATCTAGAGCTATGAACTCAGATTCCATTGTAGATCTGGCTATAACAGTTTGCTTAGATGATTTCCAAGATATGGCTGGACCTCCCAATGTGAACACAAATCCACTAGTGGACTTTGAGTCTTTATATCAGAAATCCAATTAGCATCACTATATCCTTTAATGACTGATGTATATTTGGTATAGTGCAGTCCAAAATTACTCGTATATTTCAAGTACATTAGTACTCTTACTATTCATTTCCAGTGATCATCTATTGGATTACTCGTATATCTACTCAGTTTACTGACTGTGTAAACTATGTTTGGTCTTGTACAACTCATCAAGTACATCAAACTTCCAATAATTATCGAGTATTCTACTTGAGAAACACTTTCACCTTTATTCTTGGATAGATGTTGACTTGTATCTATCGGTGTTCTAGCCATGCCCATGCCAGTATCGTCCTTACTGAACTTTTCTAGAATTTTGTTCACATAATGTGACTGGCTTAGAACGAGTCTATCTAACGTCTTGAAATTTTTATTCCAAGTATAACATCAGCTAAACCCATATCTTTCAAGTCAAATCTCGAATTTAACATGTTTTTAGTGGATTTAATCATCTTATCGTTGCTACCAACAATAAGTATGTCGTCAACGTAAAGATATAAAATGATATAACCATTTTCAGTGTCTTTGACGTAGACACATTTGTCACACTTGTTGATTTTGAATCCATATTCCATCATGACATTATTAAATTTTTCATGCCATTGTTTTGGTACTTGTTTCAATCCATATAATGATTTCACCAATTTATAGACTTTTTTTTTCTGCCCTGGAGATAAAAACCCCCCGCGTTGTTCCATATAGATTTCTTCCTCTAAATCTCTATTTAAAATGCAGTCTTAACATCCATTTGATGTACTTAAAGATTTTGTAGAGCAGCAATCACAAGTATCATCCTAATAGATATTATTCTCGTTACTGGAGAATATGTATCAAAGTAATCAAGACCTTCCCATTGTCTGTAATATTTTATTACTAATCTGGCTTTGTACTTTTCAATAGTTCCATCTTCTTTCATTTCTGTTTGAAAATCCATATGTAGTCTAGTGGTTTACTTCCTGGAGGAAGATCCACTAGCTTTCACGTATGATTTTGCAAAATGGAATCTATTTCACTTTTAATGGCCTCTTTCCATTGAGGTCCTTCTGAGAAGTTCACAGCTTATTGATAGTTTTGAGGTTCACTTTCTAGCATATATGTCAGAATTTGGACCATAAGATTTTTCTGTTCTTTCCATTTTGCTACGTCTTGGTCCAACCTTAACCTCCTCTTGACCTCTTCTAGTTCTTGGTCCTGACTATTTTCAGTCATAGTCTCATATGTCCGTTTAGAAGAACTTGCTTCTTCTTTAGACCTGTATGGAAACACATGTTCAAAGAATGAAACATTTCTTGATTTTATTATCGTATTTTTGTATATATATGAGATTTTAGATTCATACACGAGAAACCATTAAGCACTACTGTTTTGTGCATATCCAATGAAGATACAATCTACAATTTTTGGACATATCTTCACCTTCTTAAGTGTTGGGACAACCACTATAGCAAGATACCCTCACACTCGTAAGTATTTATAGAAAGACTTTCTTTCTTTCCATAATTCATAAGGGGTTTTTTCCATTCTCTTTCGGGGTACCTTATTTAAAAGGTAATTTGCTGACAACACAGCTTCCCCCCACATGTTCTGAGGTAATCCAGAACTTATTAGTATCGCATTCATCATTTCTTTTAATGTGCGATTTTTCCTTTCAACAACACAATTTTGTTGCGATGAATAAGGTGTAGTGGTTTCATGTATGATTTCATGTTATGCACAGAATTCAGCAAACGGTACTTCATACTCACCACTTTTATCACTTCTCAACACCTTAATTTTCTTGTTAAGTTGATTTTCAACTTCATTCTTATAGAGAATAAATTTCTCTATCGCTTCATCCTTACTTTTTAGCAAATATATATAATGGTATTTTGTACTATCATCGACAAAAGTAATGAAATACTTGTTGCCACCTCTTGTTTGTACAAATTTTAAATCACATATGTCACTGTGAATTAAATCAAGAGGTTCTGTATTCCGTTCAATTAATTTAAATGATGACCTTGTCAATTTTGCATCAACACAAGTTTCACACTTATGTTTGGAATCAATATGGAACGTGGGGTATGCAATTCAAGTTAACTAGTCTACGTAAAGTATAGTTAACAAGTCATAGTCTACCATACCACACATTTGAAGACTCAAGCAAGTAAGCAGAAGAGCTTACTTTATTCATTCTTGGTTTAACAACCATTACATTCAATTTAAACATATCGTCAGAAAAACATAACATTTTCCAATAAACATTCCATTTTTTGACAAAATAACTTTGTCTGACTTAAATACAATATGGAAACCATGTTTATTTAAAAGCAATCCGGGCACTAGGTTCTTGCGAATTTTCGGCACATACAGCACATTGTTAAGAGTCAGCTCTTTTCCCCGAAGTCATCTTCAGAATTACCTTGCTTTGTCCCTTGATTTTAGAAGTTACTGAATTTCCCATAAACAAATTCTCTCAATTTTCAATTGCTTCGAAATCCGTATATAGTTCTTTATCAGAACACACATGCCTCGTAGCTTCGGTGTCAATCCACCATTATTTTAGGTTAGAACCCACCATGTTCACTTCAGAAATGACGGCTACGAGATTCATCTTCACTATATTATGTGCCATGTAGTCAACCGCATTTGCTTCTTTCTTCTTCTTTGGCAATTTGCACTCCGAAGATTTATAACTCACTTTATTACAATTGAAACATTTTCCTTGAAACTTCTTTTTAGCAATTCCACCTTTAGGTCCTAGTTTGGTCATTTTGCCACCGGATGACCCAAGGTTATTTTTGTAGGTCTTATTGCTTTGACCATGCTCCACAACATTAGCTTTAGCAACACTTGGATTGAACCACTTCATCTCGGAACTCTTGTTGTCTTCTTCAATTCGAAGTCTAACAATCAGTCTTTCGACGTTCATTTCCTTTCGTTTATGCTTTAGATAATTCTTGAAATCTTTCCGTGCGGGCGGGCGGGCGGGGGGGGCGCAATTTTTCAATAATTGCAGCCACTTGAAAAGTTTTACTCAATATCATCCCTTTAACATGAATTTCGTGAAGAATTACTTGGAATTTTTGCACTTGACTGATTACTGTTTTGGAGACCACCATCTTATAATCCAAGAACCGGCCAACAATAAATTTCTTGGCCCTGGCATCTTCTGTTTTATATTTCCATTCTAATGACTCCCACAACTCCTTAGCAGTTTTCATAGTATTATACCCATTATATAGCGAATCTGCTAAACTGTTCATAATGTAGTTTCGACACAAAAAATCCGAATGTTTCCATGCATCAAGCGCGCTGATCGCTTAAACATCTCCCTCACCCTTATTGAGTTTTGGAGAACTTTCAGTCAAGAATCTCGCAAGATTCAAGGTGGTCAGATAAAATAGCATTTTCTGCTGCCATCTCTTGAAATTCAAGCCATTGAATTTCTCCGACTTTTCTCCATGATAAACCGGAACAGTAACGGTATGGCCAGTTGTTTAACTCACAATATGACTTGGCAATCTAGCCACAGTCTGAGCCACAACAAAACTTGGCCCTTGAGCCATAATAGAGCCCACTGCCTGATTTTCATTAGCTACAGCTTGGGTTACATTCATGTTGGTTGAATCGTTGCCATTTCTGAAAATAAAACAAATATTAGTCTCCAATAAACTAATATTAATTCTCAATAAACTAAATGAAACAACTTATCTTTAATAAAAAATCTGTTTTAAGTTTGTTAGAGAAATGTTTCTATACTAGATATCATATATGTAAAATTTGTTAGCCCAATAATAACTAACCAAGAGGGGGGTGAATTGGTTCTTAAAACTTTTTCGTTAACTACACAAGATTTTAATCTAATAATTACACAAATGATAGTGAAACAAATCAAACACAAATAGACACGTAGATAATTGAAATAAGTTTGCACAAGGTAAAAACGTTAAGTAAAATGGATAGAGAGTGCAAACGATATATTATGGAGGTTCGATCCAATGCAATGATCTACGTTCCCCGTTACCAAGCTCTCCTGCACGAGTAAGACATTTTTCACTATGTTGATTGACTTATGGTGCAATCCAACCTTTTACAACGCTTCCGATGACTTACAACCAATGATCACCGATCCTTTTACAATGTTGAACTTTTCAGGACCTCAACACGATCCATACTATTGAGCTTTACGAGACCTCAATATGACTCACACGGTGTCTTACAACAAGGAGTACCGATCCTTATACAATGTTGATCTTTAAGGAACTACAACACGACCCACAATTCAAATGAATTTTACAATTGAAATCTTCTCTTCTTAATGAATGATAAATTCAAAATTGAGAACAAGAAGAGAAGAAGACAAACACTTCAATAGATAGCAATGAATTTAGCTCAAGTGTTGATTTTGTAAACTTTGATTAAGGATGGATGATGAAATAGTTTGTATTGTTATCAAAGTTTTCAACTAATGATCTCTCTTAACAAAATAACACAAGTTAAATATGAGATGAGATTTACACTTCAATATAAGTGTTGACAAAGAAAACTTTTATCAAGAATTTGAAGAATAGATGAGATTGAAAAGTTTCTTTGCAAAATAGAATTCTTGATGAAATAGATAAAAATTAATTTAAATCAATCAAGAAATTATTTGTAATGAGATAGACTATAAAATCAAGTAAGCTCAAAGATTTTCAATAAATTTTCTCTCCAAAGTTGTTCAAATTAAATGCAAAGAGAATTGGTATTTATAGCACTCAAACCGGCCAAAACTCTATCCATCCGGACGTCCAGATCGTGTCATCAACTAGCTGTTTGAGTTAGTCAGAACGGTCAAAAAAGTGATGTTGAGATGAACCGGACGTCCGTATGGACATAAAACATTTCTGACCAAATGGACGCATTGTCCGGACGGTCCAGTTTATCCAGACGTCCGATTGACCGTTGACTTTTTATTTTATTTTTATCTAAGTTCAAATATCACTTTGAAAAATTAATCTTACTTTTGATCAAAAATATTTTACGCAAGTAATATGAAAATAACTTTTTTGTGCACAAAATGATTTTTGATTTTTGAGCTATTGTCATTCATTACTAAAGATCAAAGTGTTATACCTTTACATATGATCTCGAAAGCCTAGTCTTTGATCTTGTTTCGAAATTTCTTCCATGTTTGGCTCTTAACTCTTGATCTCGATCTTTCTAACATTTAACTTTAATGCTTGATTCGATCTTGACCTTCTTCATGAGCCCGATTTGATGTGTTGATTTTGGCAATACTCGATAGATTTTAACATTGAATTATCATCACTTAAAATCAATTGTTAGAAACAATATTAATCTTATTTATTATAATCAAAACATTAAGGATAAAATCAACCATATGTCAACAATTTCCCCCTTTTTGATTATGACAAACAAGATGATTTGTAATGTACAAATTAAACAAATTGATAACAAATAAAGTTGCATACATATATTCCCCCTTTCAACATTCCTCATATCATGCATAATCATCTAATACATATTTTCCCTTTTGGCATAAGCAAAAAGAAATACAAGAAGGAAGTCAACCATAATATAAAAATGTAATGATATCATATTAATAAAGGAATATATTATAAATTTATCATGCAATTTGTATTCCCCCTATCTTTTACAAATCAATAATCATATATTCAAAACATATTATATCAAAGCATGTATAATAATCTCTCTTCATTTTTCCTTTTGACATAAAAAAAAGTATAGCATTTAAGATCAAAATACGATTATAGGAAACAATAAAGGATTTTCCCTTTTTAATACTTTTCAAAACTTATCTTACTCAATTTCTCATCCTAGCATAAGTAAAATGATAGCACATATGAGAGGAATATTATTGTATATAAGGTCAGAACTTTAAATGAGCCATAAGAGAGTGATATATTCTCCCTCAATTAAGCACAAGATGATAAATGTATACAAACTTAAGAAAAGAATAAACATCACTTTATAGTAAAATATTAATCAAAGTATAAGTGATGCAAATGACAAAAGCAAAATTATTTGAATAAAATTTATATAAATTCCAACCAATTATGCACGTAGAATCATACAAGAGCAATTTAGTCACATACTTCAAATTCATCGATAATTTCCAAACCTCTTAGAATATATGAAAATCTATGAAGAGGTTTAATGCGAATATCGACCAATTGATTTTCCTTATTCACAAATTTTAATACAATATCCCACTTTTGAATGTTTTTAGAATATCATAGACGTAATATTTTAATGCCACTAAGATATCTAAAATTCATTTTATGGCACTAAAGTGTGATTCTTGAGTGTTGAGTTGAAATATAGCACATAATCACACACTAAACATAATATCGAGTCTACTTGCGATTAAGTAAAGGAGAGATCCGATCATACCTCGATATTTTGTTATGTTTATGGAAGTACCTTGATCATCTAGTTGATTAATGAGCTCATTTGAGTGTTCATTGATTTCAACTCTTCATTTTCAAACTTATTGAGCATATTCATGATGTACTTTGTTTGACTTCATTCCTTAGTAAGAGATTAATCACTTTGTTCCTTGGACGATTCTTCTTCATCTTTTTGCACATTTGCTTCTTCCTCATGTGGATCTTTAGGATCTTCCTTATTTTGATTTTGAATTTAATTTGCTCAAAAGGAATGTTCAAACTCATAACATTATCAATACATTTCTCTTGATCAAGAGGATTAGTTTCATCAAATATTATATGCATAGATTTTTCAACAAACAATGTTCTTTTGATGAAGACTCGATAAGTTTTGCTCATAAAAAAATTTAATATCGACCTTTGAATCAAATACTTCCAAATTTTCTTTAGTGTTTAAGAGAAAAAATTTGCAACTAATTTTAAGTAACCGATATTGGGAACTCTATGTTTCAAGAGTTCACTTACCAAAAATATAGCAAACAATGTTAATGGCTTTGGCTAAAAAATATTGTGCTAAACCGTTTTCTTAGCTCGAGCTATTTCTTATAGTATGCGATTCTTCTTTTCTACTACACTATTTTATAGAGAAGTTCTAGTAGCCGAGAAATAATGTTCATGGTCATAAATATTTGCAAAAAAAAATCATTAAATGCAATATTTTTAAGTTCTCCACCATGATCACTCCTGATGGTAGTAATATCATGTCCCTTTTTATTTTGAATGAAAAATGTTCAAATGCATTCAAAAATTCATCTTCTAGGTTCAAAAATGGGACTCGTGTGAATCTAGAAAAGTCATCAATAATGACGAAAACATAATTTTTACCATTTAAGCTTGTAATTCTAGATGATCCAAAAATATTCATGTGGAGAAGTCAAAAAGATTTTGTAGTTGAAGAATGTTACTTTAATTTAAAAGAGTTATTTACTTGTTTCCTATACATCACAAATTTTCTCTTTCTTAAATCTCAAATATGACATGCCTTTAACAAAATAATTTTTGAAAATATTTGAAAGTATGTTCATGCAAATATGACATAATATTCTATCCCACAATCAAATATCTTTTAATGTGATAAACATTTTTCTTCATTTTTTCAAACTCAATGTTTATGACATAAACATCATTATTTTGGCTTCCTATAAACAACACTCATTTTGATGTAGTAACCTTAATAAGGCACTTGGAAGAATCAAAATTGATATGATAATATTCGCCACACAATTTACCAAAAACTAAGTAAATTACATTTAAGGTTATCTACTAAGAGAGCATTTTCAATAAAGGGAGATGAATGATTACCAATAATTTCAATGTCATTGATTTTTCCTTTCGCATTATCTCCAAAAGTATCATGACCGCCATCCTTTATATTGAAACTTGATAATAAAACTTGATTTCCGGTCATGTGCTTTGAGCAATCATTATCTAAGGTCCATTTGCTCTCTATGCTCCTTAGTACCTACAAAAATAATTCAATTTTTAGTTTTTGGTACCCATACATCTTTGGGTCCTCGATAGTTAGTGTTAGTGGGTTTTTGAATCCACATGTATTTGCTTTCAAAGTGTAATCTCTTTTTGATAAAACAATAAAAAGCTACATGTCCATTTTTATTACAAAAATTACATGTGACCTTTGGAATGGGGGAAGTAGAGGCTCTCTAACAAAGAAATTTTCAAGAGACTTTTGTTTCAAAGATGGTTTATATCCAATGCCTCCTTTATCGAAAATACATTTCTGATTACTGAGCATTAAATTAAAATTCTTCTTTCCTTGAGTGAATTTAAAAACAATTTTCGTCAAATCTTCTACATTTTCCTTTAAAGAGCAATTTTCTTTATATAATGAATCATAGTTAATATTTTCCTCTTTGGTTTCCAAAATTCTCTCTATTCCACTCTTTAATAATTTATGTTTCTTTTTAAGAATAGAGTGACTAAGGGCGATCTTTCAAACTCTTCTAACATCTCATCATAAGAAGAAGATAAATCATCATACGAGAGTTTTTCAACGGGGTTTACCTCATCATCGATTGCCATGAAGCACATGTTGGCGATTTCTTCTTGACTTTCATCTTCATCTCGATCATCATCATCGCTTTCCTCCCATGTCGCTTGAAGGGCTTTCTTCTTGAAAAAATCTCTTTTGTTTGGGCATTTGGTGCTTTTGTGACCCGGTTTGTCACAATTGTAACAAATGATTTTCTTGCCCATTTCTTCATTCTTTTCTTCCTTCTTTTGAGATCTTCGATTATTTCGAAAATTTCTCCATTTCTTCATAAGAATGACCAAATTGTCAAGCTCTTCATCACTCATATCGTTGCTTGTTGTACCTTCATCAATCGCCGATTTTAGAGCAATTTGGCGTCTTTCCTCTTTTGATTCTTCTTTGCTCTTTCTTGTTTTTTCCTTGACATCGGCCTTGTTGAGTTCATAGGTTATTAAAGTTCCATACAATTCTTCCAAAGGATATGTATTTACATCATTTGTATTTTCTATAAGCATTTGTATGGGGCTCTATTCTTCCGTAAGTGACCTAAGCATTTTGCTCACAAGTTCACCGTTAGTATATTTTCAATCAAAACCTTTGATGCTATTAACAATATCGGTGAAGTGAGCAATCGTGTCAACAATAGTTTCATTTTCTTTCATGAAATTTTTTTCAAAATCTTTAACTAAGATATTTATCTTAGTTTCTTTCACTTTGTTAGTTCCAACATGAGTAGTTTCTAGAGCATACCAAATTTCATGAGCCGAATCACAAGTACTAATTCTATTGAATTCATTTCTATCTAAAACACAATAGAGTATATTTTTGGCTCTAGCATTTAAAAATAATTCTCTTCTATCTTCTTCATCATATTCTTCTCTAGATTTTGAAACAATTTTGTCCGGTTTACCATCCTCTTTAATGGTCTTTTTAGGCACATAGAGACCAAATTCAATAACATCCCAAACATTATAATCTATAGATTGAATAAATATTGTCATCCTAGTTTTCCAATAGTTATAATTAGTGCCATCAAACAAGGGAATACGATTAGTACAATACCCCTCAAGATTTTGAAAACTATGGCTAGCTATTACTCAAGATTGTTAAATCTTTTCAAATATGAGCACCTTGCTCTGATACCAATTGTTAGCCCAAGAATAACTAACCAAGAGGGGGGAGGGGGTGAATTGGTTCTTAAAATTTTTTCGTTAACTACACAAGTTTTTAATCTAATAATTACACAAATGATAGTGAAACAAATCAAACACAAATAGGCACGTAGATAATTGAAATAAGTTTGCACAAGGTAAAAACATTAAGTAAAATGGATAGAGAGTGCAAACGATATATTAAGGAGGTTCGATCCAATGCAATGATCTACGTCCCCCGTTACCAAGCTCTCCGGCACAAGCAATGCATTTTTCACTATGTTGATTGACTTATGGTGCAATCCAACCCTTTACAACGCTTTCGGTGACTTACAACCAATGAGCACCGATCCCTTTACATGTTGAGCTTTTCGGGACCTCAACACGACTCACACTATTGAGTTTTACGGGACCTCAATATGACCCACATGGTGACTTACAACAAGGAGCACCGATCCTTATACAATTTGATCTTTAAGGAACTACAACACAATCCACAATTCAAATGAATTTTACAATTGAAATCTTCTATTCTTAATGAATGATAAATTTAAAGTTGAGAACAAAAAGAGAAGAAGGCAAAAACTTCAATAGATAGCAATGAATTTAGCTCAAGTGTTGATGTTGTAAACTTTGATAAATGATAGATGATGAAATGTTTGTATTGTTATCAAAGTTTTCAACCAATAATATCTCTTAACAAAATAATACAAGTTAAGTATGAGGAGAGATTTACACTTCAATATAAGTGTTGGCAAATAAAACTTTTATCAAGAATTTGAAGAATAAATGAGATTGAAAAGTTTCTTTGCAAAATAGAATTCTTGATGAAATAGATAAAAATTAATTTAGATCAATCAAGAAATTATTTGTAATGAGATAGAATATAAAATCAAGTAAGCTCAAAGATTTTCAATAAATTTTCTCTCCAAAGTTGTTCAAATTAAATGTAAAGAGAATTTGTATTTATAGCACTCAAACCAGCCAAAACTATATCCATCCGGACAAGCCATCCGGACGTCCGGATCGTGTGATCAACTAGCCGTTTGAGTCAGTAAGAATGGTCAAAAAAGTGACCGTTGAGATGAACCGGACGTCCGGTTCATCCATCCGGACGTTCGGATGGACAGAAAACATTTCTGACCAAACGGAAGCCTTGTCCGGACGGTCCGGTTTATCCGGACGTCCGATTGACCGTTGACTTTTTTTATTTTTATCTAAGTTCAAATATCACTTTGAAAAATTAATCTTACTTTTGATCAAAAATATTTTACGCAAGTGATATGAAAATAACTTTTTGTGCTCAAAATGATTTTTGAGCTATTGTCATTCATTATTAAAGATCAAAGTATTATACCTTTACATATGATCTCGAAAGCCTAGTCTTTTATCTTGCTTCGAAATTTCTTCCATGTTTGGCTCTTAACTCTTGATCTTGATCTTTCTTATCATTTAACTTTAATACTTGATTCGATCTTGACCTTCTTCATAAGCTCGATTTGATGTGTTGATTTTGACAATACTCGATAGATTTTAACATTGAACTATCATCACTTAAAATCAATTGTTAGAAACAATATTAATCTTGTTTGTTATAATCAAAACATCAAGGATGAAATCAACCATATGTCAACAAGATTGATACCGTATATGCAACCGATACCTATATGCAACAGTTACCGTATTTGCAAGAGTTATCGTATATATGCAGTGGTTACCGTATATGTACAAATGGACCGATTTTACACACTTGATACCGAATTTGCAGTTTAAACAGATTAAATTATATGTCTGTAACAAATCCAATGACTTATTAATTACAGTAAGGAATCACAAGAAAAATAATAATAATTAAACAGTAATAAACTTTTAACCCAAGGTTTGTGTTACACACAGTTTCCTTAAAACAGATTCGCCCCCTCACCGTACGTGCTTGAAGTATAAATTGAGCGTCTGCTTTCCAGGATACAGTGGAAGAACAGTAGAATCTGAGTACCACAGATTTTACTCCGACAAACTGAGTTAGTGCTCGAACAATATCACCAAAAAGACCGAAATAAAATTTGAAAACGAAGACAAAATGAAAAATGTATGCAAATGAATTCTCAGATGAAATTCGTGTATTGAACAGAGGAGAAATGAGACATATATATACTGACTCTTGAGAGTGTAACTTGCCCATTCACATAATGACAATTACCATAGGAGTTTCAACTGTTTCGAAAAATGAAAAGTCAGTTGAATAAAATAAAAAATGTAGCAAAACATGGACACTCCTAAGATGCCAATTTTGCTCATTTTGGTCCGACACTCATGTACGCACACAAGTTCAAGGTCCGAAACTCATTTCGGTCCATGATTTGCACTCCGTGCATGCGCACATGGAGAGAGCTTCTATACTACACGTGATTACACCATTTTAAAGTGTAATACTTTATAAAGTGGTTTTTGTTTTCATCCACTTCCTATGTGGAACAAACACACTTTTTATTTTTCTCACCGACATAAATTTCTTTTAAGTTGCACACTTTGAGCTTCAATTTCTCATTCACCCTAAAATCAATTTTGGCAAGTAAATATATGATTTCGACGTACTCACGGAAAAGAACACAAATCAATCTTGATTTTCCAAAATAGCCAAACGGATCCCACTAAAAAATCATGCCAAAGTCAACTATATACTCAATTTTTCCAACAAAAGTTTCGAAGAATTAGTATTTTTTTGAATTATACGAAGTCTAAACAACAAATTCATGAATATTTGAACCCGAGTATCAATGAAAGTCAAGATTACACGTTAGTATTCTTTGAAGAGTGCTTAGTTAGAATGTTTTATCAATTTCATCAAATATTCATTTTATTAAAATATTTCAAAGTATTGTACCTCTTTTCTTTTCTCTTTTTTTTTTTAAATAAATAAATTCTCAAACTACCGTTTTCATCAATTTTTTACACCAAACCCTAAAAAGAATAGGGGTACTTACAAAAATACCCTTAAAATTAGGGATGTTTTGAAAAATCATATGAAATGTTTTTAAGAAGTAAAAAATAATGTGTAAAATTAAAAAGTGATACAAAATCAAAAAAAAAGTGACAAAACTAAAAAAAAGTGACACATACTCTTAAAAAATGATACAAACTCAAAATTAAAAAGAATAGTTTTACACCAAACCCTAAAAAGAATAGGGGTACTTACAAAAATACCCTTAAAATTATGGATGTTTTGAAAAATCATATGAAATGTTTTTAAGAAATAAAAAATAATGTGTAAAATTAAAAAGTGATACAAAATCAAAAAAAAAGTGACAAAACTAAAAAAAAGTGACACATACTCTTAAAAAATGATACAAACTCAAAAAAGTGACAAACTCAAAAAAAGTGACAAATAACAAAATATCATCAATCCACATGCTGATTAAAAAGTGATGTTTGTTTCTAAAAAAAGTGACAAACAATAAAAAAAGGTGATAGAAAAAAGTGACAAATACTAAAAAGTGACATAAATTTTTTAAAAAAGTGACAAAACGTTCTAAAAAGTGACAAAAGTTAAAAAAAACTGCAAACATTTGAAAAAGTGACAAAATACCAATCGAAAAAGTGACAAACCATTCATTCACAACTCTTCTTCTCACCCAACCCCAAGTTCTCTCTCTAATTTCCAACCAAAATTCAATCAAAATTGATAGAAAACAAAAATAAGTACTTCTCTCTTCAAAAATCTTAATTACCAAACCATTCTGCAAATGTTGATTTACTAGAAATCACAATGTATAAATGCTCACATTCTAAAATAAACAATGCATCAAATCCATTCAATTTCTTCAGTTAGCGTACAACTTTACAACTGATAAACTATTATGATATTACAAGAAGATTTACTCATTGAAAACATATATATGCAAGCACCCCATGCAAGATTCGTTGGATGATAACTACAAATTGCATTTCACTTTCATAATCCTTATACATTTAAAATATAAATACAGAAAAGTGATAAAAGTTAAAAGATGTGGCAGTCCCCAAACCAAGAGACGTAGAAAATCGCAAGTTATGCTCAGGAAATAATGCTGAAAATCTGACAGACAAGATCACGTGAATTCACCAACAGTCAACATAAGAAAATCCAACCTCTTCACTTGAACTATTATATTCAACAATGCCCAAGAAATAATGCTGAAAATTTGGCAGGCAAGATCACGTGAATTCACCAAAAGTCAACATAAAAAATCCAACCTCTTCCCTTGAACTATTAACTTCAACAATAGATACACAATACATACACCTTCGAACAATGAAGTTGAAGCAAACACCTTCAACCAAAAGCCCAGAAAATCTACAAAAACCCAAGTACCCAAAGCTCCAAACAACAAAACACCCAGCACCCCAAGTAAACCGAAGCTTGAATCTTACCAAAAAAAATCATTATCTTCATTCCCCATTGAACTCGATTTTTCATTTACCAAATATGAATGAAATTTGGGAGCCTAGCATTTTAGGAATGATGACATTATCTTTTTCTTGAGTCGGCCCTCAAGGCCTGTTTGGAATGGGTTTCAGAGAGTAATTGGAACCGAAGAAGAATCTTAATTTTCTCAATAAGCATGAAGAAGAAAGCTGCCGTGGTACTTTAACAGTCTAAAATTATTCAAAATTTTAAACAATGCAAACATTATAATTGAAAAAAGTACGCGTATCCGAACATATCCACAAGTAGAAACTGGTATTAGAAAAAGAACAGAAAAGGCAGTACTGGAGATGGCGAGAACCCGGGGCTTCGCCATGTGACTGCGACCCAATTTGCCAGTTTTTCCTTAGATCCAGCGACTCTTGGCCACTCTAATCGACATTAAGATCTTATCCTTCGTGCCTTCCGGAGCTCGATTTCGCCATCTCTCTCTAATTCGTTAGATTCAGAAGGAAAATTCAAATTGAATTACGTTTGGGGGTTGGGGCTTTTAGGACGTATTAATTACGTTGTTAGATGATAAATTATTAATTAAACGTATTGTTCGATTTCATTGATTTTCGACTGTACTGGGCCTAATTTCCCCAAAAGGATACCCCATCCTTCGTCGCTACCATGATCCTAGTAAAAATGTTTAGGCACATGTTTGGTACACATTAAAATTTTCATTTTTCATTATTCTATTCATTTTCAACCACACATTCTTCAATAAAACAATATTTTTTATAACATCAATAACTTTTCCTTCATTTTCAATCACACATTCTCCATCAATATACTATTCCATAATATATTCTTCCAAAATAAAATACACCCTAGATCTGAGTTAGTGGTTTTTACTGCTGCCGGTTGTTGTTTGCATGTAAAATATAGTGGTGGTTGAAAATAAATTAAAGAAAAATAAGTTCTAAGAAATAGGGACTAACCAGGGGTTTAATTTGATGTAATAAAAGGTTTTTTAAAGAGGGTATGTGGACCATGATTAAGTTTTTATCACTGAATGCATGCTTATATGTATCTTGAAGTCATTAACAAGTGATATTTATTTCTTTTTTTGGAAACGTATAGTTGATCATTGTTCTCGAGGACAAATATAGGAGGCAGCCCATGCCCATTTACTAAGCCTAGGTAGGCTAGAGTCACTCTCAAAGCGTGAGCTCATAAGCCGTTGGTTCTCTATTCGATTCTACCGAGCATAAACTTATTATAGACAGCACTTCTCGCCAAGTCAAGTCTCTATCCGAGTTAACTCAGATAGTAGTCAAATAGTCCTTCTATCTAATGAATCAATGGCCGCCGATTCGATTTAATGTTCTTTAGTGCCTTCATGATATCCAAGGAGAGAGGAGAACATACTGTAGCTTAACTACTTGCCTTTGACGACTAGAGTTTCGATTGAGCTAAAACCTTTATTTTTTGGTTGCTTCCAAGCCAGTCAGGTGCGAGGAATCAACATATCTTTTTCCGATATTGAGTTGGATCTCGTCGATTTTCTATCTATTAGCCCAGTGCAATTTTTTTTTTGGTCCTCTCGTAGCTCCGACTCTAATTATTCTCTGCAATTATTTTAAAAAATTCTTTATCACTTGAATCACTAATGCACCATGTTCTGGCCACCTATTTGTTGTTAACATACTTCTCCTACCTTGAAAGACCTACCAAAATTTGCTTTAACGTTATGAAGGCCACCGCATGACCCTTAGCTTTAGATATGCTTAAATCTGGGATGTTTCACCAGAATTTTGCGGATCATAATTTGGTGTTTGGAGTGAGAAAAATGAATTTTGAGCACAGACTGTCCGAATCTGTCTTCTACCCGAGAATGTTACTCTGTGATTATACGTTGCGAATTAATTGAGCACCTTAAGCTTAATGAAAAACTAGTCCTTGCCCGTGCGACGCACGGACAGAGTTATTTTGAAGGTAATGTTAGCGTATTAAATATGTAAAATTATCGTGAATTACATTTTGAATGTTAGATATGGACTATTTGAATCATCCAAATTAAATTATTAGTATTATATTGAATTTTAATTGTATTTTAATGTCAATATGATTAAAATTTCATTTATGTAAATTTGGATGGTGTTGATCTCATATCTTAGGTGTTCCCTTGGTGTAGGGCATAATTTGATTTTACTCCAACATTGAATTTTCCATGTGATTTGTAATCAAACTTAAATGAAGAATGAATGAAATAATAATGATATTGTCAATCTATGTAGGTTAGGGCTGTAAGCAAAAACCGCCAAACCGGAAAATCGAACCGAAACCGCATTTTAGAAACCGTCGGTTTGGTGCCACGTGGATCCGTCAACGAAATGGTTTTGAACCAAACCAAACCGGTCAAAAACGGTTTGGTTTAGGTTTGAGAATTTTAATTGCGGTTTAAAACCAAACCGGACCGATAAAAAAAATATAAAAATATAAAAATATAAAAAATATTTTTTTTTGAAAATTTATCCAAATATACAAAATTCAATAGTTTTGTTATTTGTATCTATTTTTGTCAATTTATAATTTTCTATTACATATATATTATTATTACCAAATAATCCTAATTTATATCTAATAATCTCAAAACTAACATAATTTATCAAAAACCTTTTTCCTTTTTAGAATTCAAATTTCTACAATTGCTTCTGAGTCTGCATTCTCAAATGGAGGTCAGATACTTGATTCCTTTAGGAATTTATTAAGTGCAAGGATGGTTGATGTTTGTATATGCGGAAAGAATTAGTTGCAAATTAAGAATGAACCTATAGTACTGTACCAATATTTAGATGAAGTGGAAACATTTAATGATTCAATGAAAATTGTGGCAGGTGGTTTATATTTTCTATTACCATATTTTTAAAGATTCTCTTATTTATCTAGTATACAATACTATGATGATGTAATGAATGCATTTGCTTGGTAATAGAGACTATGAATATGTGTGACAACAATTGATGTTTGAGTATATGTGAGAAACTGAATTTGTAATAAAATACAACGGTAAGCTTGTGTAATTGTTATGTTTAGATATTATAAACAATTGATTTATTATTATGGTTGGTTATTCTCTCTATCTAATCAGTAGTTTTATTTTTCAGATATGATGATCAAGAGGTCTTGTTGAATATCATTATATTTTTTGAGCTTTATATTTAGTTTAGTAGACTTGTATTGTAACGTTATCGTAACGTCTTAGACAAAAATAGCAAACAAAAAACTATATTTTAGTTTATTGTGATTTCACTTTAATTTAGTTGATATTTAAATTTGTAGTAGATATATTTAGTTTGTTTTAGATTTATTGCTAGTAAGATATAAATATATATTGAATTCAATGAATTAATGTCATAAAAGTAGACAAACAAAAAAATATACGGTGAAACCGGCGGTTTAAAACCGGACCAAACCGTTAGGTTTAGGTTTGAGTTTTTTTCAAACCGTTCAAAATGGTTTGGTTTAGGTTTGGGATTTTCTCAAACCGGTTTAAACGGTTTGATTTGAAAATTTGTCAGAAACCGCAAAAACCGAACCGCTTACCCCCCTAATGTAGGTGAGATTAATTAAATGAATAAACACCCATAATAATCACAACAATCAGTTCATGAACAATTATTTGTTTCATGCACACCGCAGTTTGACATCAATATGGACTAAAAATTATGGTTATTGTACTTCATTAATGTCAACATCTACTACTTTAAATAAACTACGACAGTAGCAAACAACAAATTTTATTGTACTATCTTAATTTATTTTCAATTTAGACGCTAACAAAATTATTGAATATTACAAATGGTAAATGTTAAAATAACAGATTTTGAACAGTTGACTTTGGTATGTGGCTACCTCATTCATTCCATATTCTATAACTTTGCTTCTTCATAATGAACATTGTACATATGGCTGCTTGAAGATTGCAGCTGTGCTGCGTAGAATGGAAAGACGTCAAAGGCAAATTCATTGTTGTATTATAATGGAATAATTTTTTTAACTTAAGAGTCGAGAGATGCCTATAGAGTACAAAGTCCATGCAAGATATTGAATGTTATGAAATGTATATGTACATAATGTAGTGGAGAGGCATTGAAGCAATAAAGTTTGATATGATTAGTGTGAATTAATAATAGAAATAAATAAAATAAAAATACAAAAAGAAGAAGAGGGATATTTTACCGAATTTGAATACAAGTGATTGGTATAAGTGATTAATAGGTTTGTGTTTAGCATTATGTAAGTTAACTATTTCATTAAAAAAAATTTCTAAATGTGTGCTCACATGATACATCAACACTGCAAATCGAGAATGCTTATTATAAATATATAAACTGCAAATTGTTTTAAGTCATAAATATGTCAAAGTTGAATGAGATACGACTAAAGAATTAAAGATTTCAAGATTATGTGAGTGTATCAATATCTATATTTTTCATAGAGGTGGCAATAGGCCGAGCCGAGCCGGCTCGGCCCATGCCAACACGAGCTCGGCTTCTGGGCTTCTGGGCGAGCTTGCTCAAAACGAGCTGAGCGGCGAGCCGAGCGCTCGGCTCGGCTCGTTTTTTTAATATACTAGTTTAATTGTAAAAGATATATATATATATATACACACTTTGTGATTAATTTCTAAATATACATTTTCAAAAAAAATTATAATTTTTAAAAAAATAAGAATAAAAATTGTTTTGTTGAGTTACTTGAGTAATATGTTTTTTGTTTACCATTTTATACTTAAACTTGAAAAAAAAAATATATGTAAAGTATAAACACATTTTGTAAACCATTTTTTAAATATTCATTTTTCAAAACATTTTTATTTTTTATAAATAAAAAAATAAAGATAGAACATCCTCCTTTATCCGGGTTTGGGACCGGCTACTTCAATTTTTAGTAGGCGGAGTTAAAAATTGTACACGAACAATTTGTTACGTGTACAATTTTTTAAAAAATATTATAAATGTATGAAAATTAAATTTTGTGATGATTATAGTGAAATTAAATATCACTTACTTGGTTACAGGCAATTTCGACATATTTATCTTGAATTAGATAATTAGCGTCTTCCCAATCTTTCACGCACATTAACGCTTCCAAAATATCTTCTTTTAGTCGACTCCTGACCTCAAAGAGAACCATCTTCCCTGCACTAAACAACCAAACGACCGGTTTGAACCAATTTAAAATGGTCCCAACATTTTGCCTTGTTCTTCCCCTTTCTCTTCCCTAGGGGTGGGCGCGGGTCGGTTCGGTTCGGTTCGGTTCGGTTTTTTCGGTTCTAGAAATTTTCGGGTATTTAGTAAATGGAACCGTCGGTTCCAGATATAATTCTGGAACCGTTCGGGTTTCGGTTCGGTTCGGTTCGGTTCGGTTCCTACTATAATTAATTTTTTTAACATTCATAATAACACTATATAAATACATTTAGAAAATTTTGTCAGTGCGTCTTGAATAATTAATCCATAACATATTAGAAAGTTTTCACAAAATGCTAACACTTTAGTACTAGACAATATAGATCACAATTTTTTTCATTGCCTCCCTCAAACAGTTACTGCTCCACTACTTACCTACCAAAAGGTAACATATAAAAGCATATAACTATGTTCTTCATTTTGAGAAGTGGTACCAAAATCATTCCTATTTTCTGAAAACATTGTGAGAAGTGAGGCAATCCCAACGTGCTCAGTCTTTTACCGAGTGAATCTGCGTGTGAATATTGACCAGGTTCAATATTAGCTTTTACAAATTAACGTAATATTTTAAAGTATTAAAAATACTTACCAACTATGTAATGTAATCATCGATTGCTTGACTTGCCATGTACCATTAAAATGTTAACAATTTCTTGAGTATCATGTAAAGAAAAAGAATCCAGTAGCTAGAGCTGGAAATCTCTGTGCAAAGCTTTTGGAAGGCTTAAAAAATTTGTCATTGTAAACACGATAAAAGAACGAAAACACTGTTAGCGTTAAGAGGGTAAAATCTCACGTCTCTTAAATATGAAAAGAATAATTACGAGAGTACTCCAGCTTAGTGTGGGAACTAGAAAGAGGAGGACTTCTTCAAGTTGAGAGAAAATGACTCATGACTGGACGAGAAACATGTTGTGCGGCATGAATGGACTGGAGAGAGAAGAAGAAAAGAAGACCGAAAATTCTAGGGCTCTGTTCCTTTTATATTTAGTGGTTTTTTTTTTTCAATTTTTTTATGTTGGTCGGTTTGGGTTATATTCAATATACTTGAAGCCCAAATGCTCAATTGTAAAAAAAAAAAAAAAAAGTCGGTTCTTATTCGGTTCTTCGGTTCTTGGTCTAGAATCGAGAACCGAACCAAACCCGTCGGTTCTCGATTCGGATACCCGTTCGGGTTTTTAATTTAAGAAAACCCGTTCGGTTCGGTTCGGTTCGGTTCGGTTCCGGTTCGGTTCGGTTCGGTTCGGACATTTTGCCCAGCCCTACTCTTCCCTCTTGCATCGAGAATATTTGACGTAGGCTCTTCATCTTGTTCCAAATCAATTGGAACACTAGGATCAACATCAACGTCATCCAAATCAATTGGATGACTACATTCATGAACGTCGTAATCTTCAATATTTTCTGGAATTGGTAATTCATTGAGACCGGAGAATTCATTCCCAAATTGATTTTGGGTAGGTGTTTGTGTTTCGTTCTCCATACCGAACAAGTTTTCAACAAATGATCGTGAATCCATTTGTTATGAATAATAGAAATTAAATGTAGAAATGTAGAAGATGATTATAGAATGAATGAATGATATTGTTGATAATTGATAAATGGAGATTGGAGAATGTAAATTGTATAGAGTAGATAATGAGAGAATAGAGATTGATATTGGTGGAAAAAAAGTTTGATTTAGGTGGGTATTTATATAAACCAAAAAAATAAAATAAATAAAAAATGTTGAGGACCAAAACGGTCACTAAATAAATTCAGTGACCATAACGGTCACTGACTTTTTATTTTATTTTATTTTATTTTTTTGGACGAGCCACGAGCCGAGCGGCTCGTGGCTCGTTAATTTTTTTTTTAAATATACCCATGAGCCGGCTCGTCACACAATCTGCCTAGCTCGGCTCGTGCTCGGGCTAATTTTTTTACGAGCCCGAGCGGCTCGTGGCGTGAACAGTACGAGCCGAGCGGGCGAGCCGACGAGCCGCTCGGCTCAATTGCCACCTCTAGTTTTTCATCTTGAGGAGGCCAGAAGTTGTCATAATCTTAAGATACAGCTTTTTATAATTGAACCCTGAGTATACCAAATCAAACATTTTAACTCAACACACAAAAGCAAATTTTAAAAGGAAAAAAAATGGAGAAATTTAATTATGAGTTAAAGGTTCATCAACTACAATTAGCTTAATGCATATGAAAATTTCATGAAAGAAAAGCTGTTCAATTATTGATTTAAAAAAGATTAGAATGAAGAATGAAGCACATATTATTCAACTAATATATAATCCTCGAGAAACAAATAAGAGCACTCATATTTTGTTTTGTTCGAAAGAAGGTGACAAAAATCTTTTCGAATCAGTTGAGTGACCTCGTTTATTTGTTTTATTTACCTATAATATCATAAGAGAAAACAATAGTGAGTTAGACAATTGCATTAAGAGTCCAAGACACAACAGTTTAAACATATTATAATAGCTAAATTTAGTGTAACCGTATAGAAATAGTAGATACTCTATCATAAGATCAATCGTCACATGCACATACCTTGATCGAAGCTATAATTCATTTTTTCTGGGTTTCTTTTGCATTTTTGCATTTGTCCATTCTCTGTAATCAAATTTTGAATCATTCTCAGTCTTATACTGGAAAACAAATATAGTAAAAATGAAACATATACATGTTTTTTTTTTCTAGAAATATGTATAGAAAGAAGTACTCGCAACTTTAGGAGGACTTTCTTTGAACTTCCCAGAAAAGAGGCTTACTGCAAATGTTATAGGGTAATTTCCTCTTTTGGACTTGTATTGCTTCGACGGTTGACTTTTATTGATGTATAAAAGAAAGAATTTCCTTGTACACTATGTTTTTAGTACATGTGATGTGTGAAGTTTCAACAGTTGATGAGTTTAGTAGAACTTTTAGAGACTTGCTTGTTTTAGCTTTTGACAACGCCACATAAAGTTGTTCATGACAAAAAACTGGCTCTTGAAGATATAAACCAACAAAATCAAGTGTTTGCCCTTGAGCTTTGTTTACCTTCATTGCGAAGCATGGCCTAATTGGAAATTGAGTTCTTTTGAATAGAATTGAAGTTTGATCACTTTGAAGTGGTATAAAAAGTATTCTTGGCAAAAAAACATATTTTCCAGAATATTCACCAGATGTAATTTCAGCAAGAATTACATTCTTCTCAAATTTTCAATAAATGAGACGTGTTCCATTGCATAAACCTTCGGAAGGATTGATATTTCGTAGTAACATGACAGGACAATTTACTTTAAGGTTCAATTTATGTGGTGGAATACCATTTGAGGTCAAACTATTCAAGAAATCTTCTTGCAAGCTTTGTTCTGATTTATCGATTACTTCATCAAAGCTATAATACGTAAAAATCTGACTAGGAATTTGTTCCAGTAGAATCTTGTTAATATGATCAACACATTCATTTCTAGGCGTAAGAATAATTCGATTTTACCATCATATGTAAATTTTCAGCATATGCTCCTATATCTGGAAAGACATGATGTATTAAAGTTTTCAAAGATGTTATTTCATCATTGAATGGTACAATTATATTGTTGGGAAGTCGAATACAATTACAAGTATGTTGTTGTTCTGTCTCATTTCCAATTCTTAACAAGTAATCACAGAAAGTAGGATCAAATTGCGCTATCATATTTTCAACTAATGGCATATGTAATAGTAGAGGACATAGGTCAGATAAAACTAAGCTAACCTTTATTATATCTTCTTTTTTCCATCTTGGTACTACTGGTAGAACTTGTCGGAAATCCCCTCCGAGAACCATCACTTTACCACCGAAAGACAAGTTACAAGCGTTAATATTTCTTAACATTTTATCGACAGTTTCAATAGCACACCGATTTACCATGGGTACTTCATCCCAGATTATTAACTTACACATTTTCAACAAAATTCCTAAAGCTGATTGTTTGCTAGCAGAACAAATGAGCAGTTCGACCTCCAGGTAAAAGAGATGCAGATACTCCAGAAGATGCAGTTGCTAAAACAATAGAATTTTCAGACCTTACAGCAGTTAGCAATGCTTTATACAAAAAAAGTTTTACCTGTGCCACCTGGACCATCAATGAAGAAAGCACCACTTGATCCCAATGTTATTTTTTTCATAATTGTATCATATGTAAATTGTTGTTTGTCATTTAAACTTGCTGCACAAACATAGCCTGCTTCAATATTCAAATTTGTTGTTTCATCTTCAAGCATTATCCTTAATCTATCATTTTCATTTATATCTACACTGAATGGTACCATTTTGTAGTCATTTATATTTTTGCCCAAACATTCTAAGATACAACTAATATCCTCTAAAGCCCGCATTTCAGCATTATGTGAAGGTATATTTTTATGTACATAATCATCAATCATATAAGATTTGAACTTATTCCATAATAATTTTGGATCATTAGGGCTATAAAGCATAAGAAGTGTAGCAAAGAGTCGTCTTAAAGAAATGGGTATTTCATAAACAATAGCTTCGTATAGACATTTTTCATAGTGGTTATCTCCACTTAATAAACCATGTAAAAGTACTGCCTCTCGATATGTAACAACAGTAACTCCATTTAAGGTTCGTAAATCTTGGAATGATGTTGGACCAGGAATATGATTCATAAGAACGCGAAAAAAATATCGTTCTCCTTCATATGGATTTACTGTAACAATTCGTCTTATGACAACTTGTTTCTTTCTGCGAGTCCAACTTTCTCTATTTGCATTCCAAACAAAATGTGTCGAGAAATCTCGATATAAAAGTATACGAGCAAACTCATTTGATTCATTCATTCGAAAAAATTCTGTCAACATTATTTTTCTTGTATTTTCGTTTTGAACAACAGTAGATAAATTATCTTCATTTTCGTACGTTACCTGTTGATGATTTTCAATATGGAGCTGTAAAGAATACACATTTGGACAAATTTCTGACAGATTGAAGGAAAAATCCTCCACATAGCTTCAGGTGGAGATATCCATCTGGCAGTTTGGTAAGCAGAAATTTCATCTATTTCTTTCTCTTTTTCATTTGTGCAAACTGAAAAATTGATACGATCATGTCCTTTGTACCATATTTGTATAAATATTTTACAGATTTAATAGATAAACATACTTCAACATTGATATGACAGTCAAATTTTGTACTTAAATAAGGATTATATGGTACAACCCATCGATTGTCTAACATATGACCTCTAACTCGAACAGAAATACCGCTGTCACGACGCATATATAATGGGTATGAGTGTTAACCAAATATAGTAATATTACAAAAATCTCTTGGGTGTTTATTTTTACAACTTTTATTTGAATCCATCCATACATTTTTCGGATTCATATTTTCAAAAGGACTATGCATATTATGTTTAACAATAACAGAATGAAGATGATGATATTTGTTTTTGTCAGGAATTTCACATGATATTATCTTATCAACTTCTTCAGCACAAGAGATTTTATATCCAGATTTGAATATTAATAACATATGTGCATGAGGAAGTCCACTTTTCTAGAATTGAATCACATATATATGTGCAATAATAGGGCCTAAAATATTTGTTTTGTGTAAATCATGTTTCAATTCTTCCAATTTTGCTCTAAATATACGCACGATTAAATCTGGTCGATTTTGAACTTCATCATTGTTTTTAAGTTCGTGCATAATCTCTAGCCAATTTGGATTACACGTTATAGTCAAGAATATATCAGATTTTTCATAACGTTGCACAATAGCCATTCCATCCATATATCTTCTTAACATATCACGAGGCCCACAAGTAAAGGATTGTGGTAAAACAAATTTTCTTCCAACTTTGCATCCTCTTATTTCCCCATTTTGAATACTGTCCACAATACCTTGGTAAATTTCAGCACGGATTTGTTTTTGATTATTGCGAAAATAGTCTAACCTAGTAGTTTCAATCTTAACATACATATCTACAACATACTGTTGAAATAATCTTCGAGCATGAAGCAATACAGATTTACCAAAATGCCTTATTTGTAATTAGGAATAATATTCTCGACAAGATACTTGAGTACGTTTCTTCGCCTGATTGAGCACTGTAAAATTCAAAGGAAAACCAAATTGAATACTTATTTGTAAGACCAAATACTGAAAAAATATAAAACTCTACCAGATGATATATTTGCGAACCTTCATTTTCTTTTTCGATAAATTCAGTTGCAGTAGTTGTGTTGCGAAGAACATCATATGTCGGCATATGTTGAGGCTCGAAATATGTGCTTCTATGTCTCTCAATGCCTTCATGTCAACCAAATTCCCCATATGGAAAGAGCAATGGATACTGCAACGAATCATAACATCCATAATAATAATGGACTTTATGTGAATCATTAGAATGACCGTATATAGTGATATCACGAGCACGAACGTTAGAATTTTCATCATCTTCAACCCATATAGCAGCTACTTGAAATGACGTATGTGTATTGAAAACTCTTTGATCAAGTCCTGGATCGCAACATATTTGTATTTGATGATGATGCAAATTACTCATATCACTTAAAGACCTAAAAAATTTACCGTATGGATTTGTTTTCAAGATTTCAATTAAAACAATCAAAGTAAATTCAACAAAGTTTGATGAAATTTTCATACGATTTTCAACTTCATTGTCTGTATTGTAAAAATATAACTACATATAAGAAGACATATCATTTTGTGGCATAAGTTCATTTAGATAATGATGTACTTATCCTTGAACTCTGAATGTGTAAATACCTTTGTATGTTTTAAAGAGTTCTTTATCGTACTTCACACCAAATGAAGTGAAAGCAAAATGATTATTATATCCCCTTGCAATTTTTTCGAATTTCGTACAGTGAACTTCTTTAGATGTAAATAATTTATACAGTTCAGCTGGTGAGTCACATATAAGAAGCTTAACTTTTCCATCAGAACAACATAAACCTTTACTTTCTCTATAAAACTTGCATGCCTTACAATGTTTACAAGAAGTAGAAGTTGGTAATATGAATGATATAGATGATATGTTCAGTCCCTTAAAAGTTCCTTCTAAATTATAATTCAAAACATTATGTGTTTCTTGATATAAAGTTGAAGTGTCAAAGTGTTGATGAATTGCTGATTCATGTAGTTGGACAACATCAGGAGAATTATTTTCAGATAACATATGGTCATTTCTCCTTTTATGATAAGCACTGTAATCAGTTCGAAATTTATTTCTCCTATCTCTCTGTCTTTGAATTCGTTGTTGACGAATGAAATTTCTGTAAAACTCATTTTCACTTCCCGATGTAGCATCCAAGTTATCAAAGGAATGATCTTCATAAACAGAAATTTCCAAAATATCCATCACGATAGCAATATTAACTAAGACAATGGGAGAACATTATTAGCATATCTGTTAAACTATTTGCATAGGAAAACCAAAACTATCTGTCGAGTATGAGAAATTAGTTCTAAAAAATCGTTTAAGAAATATTCAACTGTTTAAATTTTCTAACAATGTAATAATTATATAACATTAATTATACTCTGTAAAACACAATACATATAATTTGAATTTGAGTAATATGATTTAAACATTAATGAAAAACAGATTTGTGCAAAAATTTTAAATGATGGACAAACGTAAACTTTATTATGTAACAAATACAAACAACTGATCAAAAATATTCTAAATATAACCACAGCAAGCTCTAGTAGTCCTCGCTAAAGCAATAAGAAATTTTAACGTTAACTCTACATTATGTTCTCTTTTGGTTATTTATTAAATATATGATTTTTGTATAATTTAATACAAAATTATAAAATTTAATTTCTATTTTATCATTTGTGAACGTATATGAAGCATTATATATCAATCTTCTATTAAAATCACTCTTCTATTAAAAGAGGGAATCCATTATTCCCTATTAATTCAGGACGTATTTCACTTTCTCATTTTATCCCTACTGTTCACCACATTTTATCTCAATTAATTAATTTTTTCTTCTCATTTTATCCTTCGTCAGTTACTGTTTAATTATGCAAATTTTTTATAGCAATCTACTACTCAGTCATGAATCTTTTCAAAAGAAAAGGGTAATATGAACTTCTTTATTACCAATTGTTGACTAATGAAAGACAAAACAGATGAAAATTAAATGAATAGTTTTATGAAGGTTGAACTGTTGAAGTGATTTTTTTGTTAATAAATATGTGTATTGATTATTAATTATTAAAAAAAATTAATTGTAAATGTAAAAAAAAAAAATCATGAATACCCCATGCGCGCACGCAGATAAAAGTTGGAGTGATTTTTAGAGGTAATATATTAGAATTGGAACAAAAAAAAGAAGGTAGACATCGCGGGGTTGAGGGAGCACGCAATATAGTAGAATTGTAAAAAATGTAGACTTTGCGGGGATCGAGGGGGCAGCGCCCCCTCGTGGGGGTTCGGGGGCAACGCCCCCGATGGGGATCGACCTGACCGGTCAGGTCGCAGGGGGCAGGGCCCCTCGTGCGGGCTCGGGGGCAACGCCCCCGAAAGGAATTTTGATTTTTATGTATGTATAGTATTGAAATTTAAGTTAAATAAGTTATAAATAAATGAAATTGTATTTATAATTTGTGTAAGTTGGCAAAAAAATAAAAATAAAAATAAAAAAAGCTCGGATGCTGAGACATGGAACGAATTTTGATTTTATCTATGTATAGAAAGAAACAAAAAACTTAAAATGTTGCTCTCAAAATAAATTTTAATTTTTGTGTATGTGTTGAAGAGTTTATATTTTGGAAATAATTTTTTTTAAACAGATGATAAAGGTAGGAAAAAAATAATATATTTAATGGTATATTTAAAAAAAAAAAATCATTATTCCCCGTGCGTGCACGGGGATACACCAGTCTCCCCCTTGCGCGCACGGGGAGATGATTTAATTTTTTTTTTTTTAATCTTCCAATTTCTTTTATGTTGTAAATTTTTTTTCTCTTCCAACTTAAAATTAAAAAAAAAATCCTCCACAATTAATAATAATAATAAGTAGATATTGTTTAACAAATGTTAAAATATATAGTAGAAATTTAAATTTAAAAAAAAAATACCAAAAAAATTCCCCGTGCATGAACGGGGAGACACCAATCTCCCCGTGCGCGCACGGGCTCGTTTTAATTTTTTTTTTTTTTCAATCTTCCAACTTCGAATTAAAATTATTGTTGTTATTTATTGAGTAGAAATTTAACTTTACAAACAAAGAAAAAAAATAATCAAATCAAATCAATTTCAGTAACATAATAACATAGCATAAATTGCAATTTCTTAAATATATATTATTATTATTTATTGTTGTAATTTTTTTTTTCTCTTCCAACTTCCAATTTTTTTTTTAAAAAAATATCATCTGCAATTAATAATAATTAGTAGAAATTTAACTTTAAAGTGCGGAGTCTTCACATATTTTTTTTTCATTTCTTTTTTACGTTCTAACAAGAATACAAAATCATTATCTCTTGTAAACATACAGAAGCAATTCTATTCATTTAACCTAATATGCTTTTGAATTTATTCAGGAACATAGAGAAGCAACATAAATGTATTTACATACTAAACATACAAAAATATTACAAGCAAAATATACTTCTAAAAATCTTAAATGTGGGAACATAATTCTATTTAAATACTAAACATGCAAAAGTTATACAAGGAGAAATAAATTTTACATAACTACTTACAGTGAAAAGAAATAAACGGTAAGAAAATCTCAGATTTCTCTGCCTCAAGACCTTTCTTCTTCCTACAAGCTGAAAATGACGATAATGAAGTAAAATAAATAAAACTGACAGAAATAAATAAAACTGACGATATTTGCAACTAACAGAAATAAATAAAACTGACAAGTAAGTAAGTTTTATGGTTCAAACGAAACTTCATGTATTTTGAGAATATGGAATACATATACCTCTGGTTTGTCGAAAACTTCCACCCAAGAATATAATTTAGTATGTAGTTTTCTAGCTCTTACAACGCAAGAGGCCTATTTTCGATTTGAACTAATTTTTTGAGCGCAGCACAGATGTGAAAATCTTGGCAGTAAAAGGTGTAAGAAAAGTTTTAATCAGTAAAGTAATTTGTCTCTCAATTTTGCACGAATGAACTTTTTTTCTTTTGCAATTTCAATTACTTTTGGGTGCTCAAAATTCTGGCAGTGAGTAATGCTTTTGTAAACTTAATGAAGATATTTTTTGTACAAAAAATCTTGGAAGACGGTGGACAATTGACGTAGCAAATTTTATTTTTTGTACAAAAAATCTTGGAAGATGGTGGAGAATTTATGTAGCAAATTTGAAATTGATTTTTGTGAAGCAAAACGTGTAATTATTGTTTGTCTTTTGTCTACATTTTTAGTACAGTGATCTAAAGTCAATAAAAATTAGATTTTTGTAGAAGCAAAAAGGTAGATTTGGAGGAAAAAAAAAACTCAAACTCCCCGTGCGCACACGGGGAGCCCCGTTTTATTTTTTGTTTTTTTTTACAATTAGTCAACATAACCGGCTACAATAATTTAATTTGTCTGGGATGAACAGTGCAATACCAGTTAGCTACAGTAGTGTGAAACAGAGGATTTTTTGTACAATTAGTCAACATAATCGGCTACAATAATTTAATTTGTCTGGGATGAACATTGCAATACCAGTTAGCTACAGTAGTGTGAAACAGAGTATTCAAATGAACAGTAAATTTTACATTCCCGCTTTTAAGGCGAAGAGGATTATGAAGTTTGATAGTGATACAGTATCCGACGAGAGGATTCTATTGGTGTAAAGATCAGATCACTGAGTAGAAAGGTGTGGTTTGGCACTGTAGGCTGCCTGCTTGTATCAGGTTATCAAAATTCACAGTTGAGAGATTTGAGTTTGATCATTGATGCCCTTTTGTCATGGCCCAATCATTCTCATTACAAGCATACGCTGTCGTTTAAGTTAAAGCACTAGGGGCAAAACAGGAAGTTCATCAAAATAAAGAAATGTGATCCTAGTATGAATCTAAATCCTTGATCCTCAGTGACAATCAAGAACTGCTTTTTTGTCCCTTTCCCCTTCAATCTTCAGTCTCTCATCTTCCCTCCTCCTAGACTCCGCGGCGTATATCCGAGGAGTTTCGGAAAAAATTATTAATACCCAAATACGCAAATTTCCTTAAAAACTCGCTTTCCAGATCTTTACTGCGAACCTACTTTTCACTACTATTCAGGTTATGCTCACCTTTATGTATGATGATGTGGAACTTTTGAGTGTTTTGATTATTGATCAGTGTTCTGTGCTTAAATGAGGCCTTTTGCTTATTGGGGTTTTTCTTGAAAAAAGTTGGTTGATTTATTTTAGTTGAAGATCTGTTTCGAGTTTCGTTATGTTATGCTGCTTTTATTTGGTTTTGAAAAATGGATGTTTTTGTTTTAATGTTTTTCACTTGTTTTTATCTATGATCAATATAGATTTACGGGAATTTAGTTGATATTGGTTTTTTTTTTTTTTTACACGAAAATTGGTTTTCTTAGCCAATAGAGAAACTCAAGGGATATTTACTAATTATATATGTAATTACTTGTTTGGAACTTTTTTTGCTTTACTGTGGAGTCGTGTTTATGTAGTAAATGATGTAAATGTACAGAATTAGAGATGGCATATTTTGGCTTTGGCTTTGGCTTTGCCTTCGGATGAATATGCATTTTGTTAAAGCACATTTATAATAGTTTTTGAACCTGGTCTTTGTTTTTGTGTAATCTGAAACTTTTATCCGTTTATGAGTTGTTACTGCAGTTTAATTGCACCGCCTGTAATGCTTGCTTGAGTCAGCCGTGTTGCTTTATTCTCTGGTTTACATAACAACTCTGACAATTTATTGGGCCCAGTTACGTAATGTTATTGACTGCATTTTAATTTATTTACCTTGTATCCATCTTTGACGCCCTACTTATTAGCTGTGTCGCAACTTCTTCAGCTAAATTTTTGGTAGTAGTTCATCACATTTTTATTCTTTTAGCACCTTCAGCTTTGAAATGCATTTTCTAAGGATCTAAAACAATATTAGATCTTGTTAAATATTTTGCTTAATTTGAGTTTGATCACTCATACAATATGAGGTACTTGTGGATCAATGCACTCTGTTTTTCCGCCCTCTTGAATTTTGCTTATGATTTCCATTAAAACCTTACTTGTTGAGCTGATAGTCTGTTGAGAATTGCCCTTGTTAAGCTATATTTTTATTTGTTTCTTTTTGTAGTCATAGCTGGAATGGCATCCGAAGGCTCTCAATTTGACGCTAAACAGTATGATAACAAAATGAATGACTTGTAAGTTCCATTTTATTCATAAGTTTACTGACAATTTTGGCTTGAGAACATAGTTAGATTTTGCCATTTCTTAATTTAGGCTTGTAGCATTTTTTATGATTGACTATCACGGGACAGTGTAAAAAAGAAAGATAAGCTAAAAATCCTAAATGTCAAGTCTTGCATACCAAACATGCATGCACTTAGGTACTAAGATCAGGTTTTCTCTGTGCTATTTTCCCCTGGTGAAGTGATAATGAAGTCTTTTTTAATTTTTCTTAATTTATGGGCACAGGCTTGGAACTGATGGAGAGGAATTCTTCACGAGTTATGATGAGGTGCACGAAAGTTTTGATGCTATGGGCTTACAAGAGAATCTTCTAAGGGGCATATATGCTTATGGTAGACTGTCACTATTATTTTAGGCAGGGCTATAGGAGCATTTTTCTATGTTCATGATTGCTTTACTTGTTTCTCTCCTAAAGTGATAAAATAATATAATTATTCAATTTCCTGATGAATCGTCTCTTGAATTCATTTCCCATGCTGTGTCGGGTCCGTTTCTCTCACAGTTTCTAATGGCATTCTTCTATCATTAGTATGCTTGTGTGTGTGTGTGTGTTTTTTTTTTTTTTTTTTTTGGGGGGGTGGGGGGTATAATGCTCATCTGAGCTTAAGAAGTTTACTTTTGAGCACATAAGTAAGTTTTAATAAAAACATTTTTTAATTGGCCAAAGGTGAACCTAAATTAATTACTTATTTTGACTACAGGTTAGAGTTACTTCCAAATATAGTAATTGTTTTAAAGTAGGAGAAATAGTAAGTTATCTGAATATGTTAGAAAACTAAAAGTAACTTTACTTGTTTATCTTAGCCAGACTTGCTCTGAATAGAAGGATTCAAATTTCTTTGCTTTAAAGCATTTTTTTTTTGTTTGCATCATGATAATGAGATATTGTTAAGTAGTGTAGTGATGCATATCTATGTGGGCGACATCTGACTTCTGCATCTGGTTAGTCGCAGTTTGTATTTGGCAATATAGGGGAGCTTTACTGCTTTTACTTTTGTTCAAATATGTTCGGGAGTGAAATGAATCAAAATCTTTTCTGTATTAATATGAAGGTTTTGAGAAGCCCTCTGCAATTCAGCAAAGGGGAATTGTTCCCTTTTGCAAGGGTCTTGATGTGATTCAACAAGCACAATCTGGAACTGGGAAAACTGCAACATTCTGCTCCGGAATCCTCCAGCAGCTCGATTATGGGTTAGTCGAATGCCAGGCTTTGGTTCTTGCACCTACTCGTGAACTTGCGCAGCAAATTGAGAAGGTCATGCGAGCACTGGGTGACTATCTCGGGGTTAAGGTTCATGCTTGTGTTGGAGGTACCAGTGTACGTGAAGACCAGCGTATTCTTTCCAGTGGGGTCCATGTTGTAGTAGGTACCCCCGGCCGTGTATTCGACATGTTAAGAAGGCAATCACTTCGCCCAGACTACATTAAGATGTTTGTGTTGGATGAAGCCGATGAAATGCTTTCAAGAGGTTTCAAGGATCAGGTTTGCTTCTTTAAGTTGTTTTTTTTTTTTTATATAATTTACTTTGTGGACTTCTTGTTTACCTTGTATTGTTATTTGTTTCACCTGCAACGTTCCATATTGCAAGTTATTTCTATTGTTGCTCCCCTACTTTCACTTAATGTTTAACAACCATATAGTTTGAAATTCTCTCTCCTTTGCTGGAATTTTTGTGTGGCGTGTGTTTGAAATTGTCACCACTTACCAGCCATTTGTCATGGACTTGACTCTTCCAAGCTACCACCCACACTTAGATCCTCGATTCCATTGTGTGCCATCTTGCTCGACTAGGCTCTGATACTACTTGTTACAGTAAATTGGATAGTGTGTGACAAGTTGCTTGAAACATAATTTAGCCTTGTTCCTTGGAATGCAATATGGTATCAAATGCAGGGTTTTATTCTTTTCAGATATATGATATTTTCCAGCTGCTGCCACCAAAGATTCAAGTAGGTGTATTCTCTGCCACTATGCCACCAGAGGCTCTTGAAATTACAAGGAAGTTTATGAACAAGCCTGTCAGGATTCTCGTAAAACGTGACGAGCTAACCCTCGAAGGTATTAAGCAATTCTATGTCAATGTTGAAAAGGAGGAATGGAAGCTAGAAACCCTCTGTGATCTTTATGAGACCTTGGCCATCACCCAGAGTGTCATTTTTGTTAATACGCGACGTAAGGTCGACTGGCTTACGGACAAAATGCGCAGCCGGGATCACACTGTATCTGCCACTCACGGAGACATGGATCAGAACACGAGAGATATCATTATGCGGGAATTCAGATCTGGCTCTTCACGTGTTCTCATAACCACTGACCTCTTGGCCCGTGGTATAGACGTCCAACAAGTCTCCCTTGTGATTAATTATGATCTGCCGACTCAACCAGAGAATTACCTTCACCGTATCGGACGTAGTGGGCGGTTTGGAAGAAAGGGTGTTGCTATCAACTTTGTTACAAAAGATGATGATCGTATGCTTTTTGACATACAGAGGTTCTACAATGTCGTAATTGAGGAGCTGCCCGCCAACGTTGCTGATCTCCTGTAAGGTGGTTTTGATTTACTGAGGTTTAATATTCCTGTTTCAAGTAATTTGTTTTCTTACTTCTTAGATTAGTTAAACGTGCAATGGACTTATGTTTGGGAAATGCAAGTCCCATCACTTGCAAAGGGGACTTATCTTTTCTTAATTTGTTTTCTGTTCTACAACTCTTGAAATTTTTGGTTGTTTTTATATTGTAATTTTGTCCAAATAACTGCAGATTTGGGTGTTGTTTGTGTTGCAATATTGTCTCTTAAAAGTTGGGTTCTAATTACTTGATTGTGCGAGTAGGAGATATCAGAAATTGAGATATGTGATATAAGATAAAATATTTAGATATGTGATATAAGATAAAATATTTATTACTAACGTGTTTGTATATGTTATTTTTTCTTATAAACTGAAGTGTATCATTTTTTTAAATTTTTTTTTTGTGGGGGGTAGGTGGGTTGCTTTCTAAATTATTTATTTATTTATTTTTCAATTTTGACCAATAAAAAACTTATTTATTTTACAATGAAAATTTCACTTGTAAGTAAACTTGCTTATAAGTACTTTTCAGACATAGGAGTTGATGTCTTAACAAAGTATTGTCTTCCCTTTCATTTTTTTTGTTTTTGGGAAAAGTAGGATTGAGCTCCCTAATATTACTATTACCATACTTTTGAATTCTTTCTCTTTAAAAATGAGACTTTGGGTTATCAATCTATTTAAATTTATAAATTTAGGTAGGCACAATCAAAAATTGTTTATGTCTGCATTAAAATTGCATCGCCTTATGTGACTGAAAATTGGATAGCAAAATTGTTAACACACTTCATGTTTAACTTTAAGTCACGCGAATGTCCACATTGGGGATTTAAGTAAAGATCCAAATTCACATGTTGAAATATGTTGGGGATCTAGAAGACTTGAACCTCACTTTTGAAAATTAGGGAAAGATCTAAATTTCACGTGTTGAATAGGGTTGGGGACTTTTGAAAGTTAAAAAGACTCGAAATCATGCCTACCTAAAAGGATGGGGAGCATATAAGCAAAGATGGATATATAACCCAAAGTTAAAAGACTCAAAATCATGCTACGTATATCCATGTTGTCTCTTTTATGTTCTTCGTACCAGAAAACAAAGAACAAAAAAGGCAATTATACAATGCTTAGATCTATGCTTTTGTTTTAAAAAGCTTACAGAACGCATCAGATATGCTTTCTCCCAAGACCGATACTGATTGGATGCAACCACAGTCACAGAGACATTAGAGAACCGACTGATCATCAGTTCATCAAATTGGATAAAATCTTCAACTAATCACGAGGATATGTTACCTTTTCAAGTTCTCCATCCACAGCTTTGGCTATGTCAATCTTCTGTTCTACAGCAGAATCCACGTCCAATCTTGGCACACTTGCCCTGATAACTATATACATTGATATAGAGAAAACCAAACCTACTGCCCAATAGTAATATCTAAATTATTGTCATTTACTAGCAACACGTAACTTATCATTTTTTTTTTTTTTTTTTTTTTTAATAACCGTGGATGTTCGGGCCAACTTACGCGCACCTCGACTAGTCCCATGGGGCCCTTAAATTTACAGCAGTTTTTCACCTCAGTGGCTCTGAGAGGACTCGAACTGGTAACCCGTAACTTATCATATTCATTTGCATTATCAAAACCAGAGGTGTCGAAATATGCCACCCTGTCCCTAGAGCCAAACATGCAGCCTTCTGTAGGGGCTTGAGGAATAATTAAAGGGTTTTGCTACAAGTACATAGGGGGATACATAAGGGTGTCCATAATGGACACCCGGCACTCCCCTATTGGAGGAAGTGCCGGACCCACCGGTGTAAAGCAGTGTAAAGCAGACTATTTTAAAATTCTATATTTATCCTCATCAACATTTTGGGGTCATACCCTCGACGTCAAGCTTAGTAATTGCACTCAATTTACGAGGGGCTGTCTTCCTTCATGAAATTCAACCATTCGAGCTTTCTTCATGCTCCAAGCTCTCAAACTCAAGATTCTAACAATTTCTGTCCCATAATTAAATGCATAGAGGTGGGATTTGTTATCAATGGCCAGTTCAGGATAAACTCTAGCAGTGATGCAAGCCTTTCCTTCACCACCAAAACTCTCTACCATGGAATGGTCAATCTGCACAAGCATAAAGCATAAATGTATCAAAACTTGACATTACCAAAATTAATGGTTTTCACGGAAATTTTGCAGAAATGGTCTCTGATTTTTGGGGTCATTAGCATTTGGAGTACCAATACTTTCTTTTTTTGGCAGACATCTGGCTCTCCAATCTTTAACATTTGTAGCAAAAGAATTCATTTTCAATAGTTTCTGTCCAGAGAAAAGACATTACAAGTAAAACGTTTATGAGGTACTTACCAAGGTTCTTAATGAGATTCTCTGACTAGGATCCACTTCAAGAAATGCCGCAAAGATTTTTTTGTCAACATCTCTTTTCAGAGAAGACCTGCATTCAAATAATTAGAGATTTAGAAAGAAAGCTCGAATTCAGACACATCACATGTGAACTATTTTTCCATATATGGTTGGCCTCACGCTTATTTATTTAAATTTAGTGTTCAGATATATAAGCTCACCTGCTTTGATCACTGCACATTAGGACAACATACTTGTCATGACCTTTGAATATCCGAAAGAAGATGGCAGTTTGTTCGGTTAAGTCCTTCGAAGCCAAGGCTAACAAACCAAATGGCCCTAGTACCCCTTTTACTGATGAATTCTTTTGACTACAAAGTTGTTGGGGATCAACTGATTTTTTATCCATCAGCTCGACACGATCTTCTAAATTTGGCAATTGGAATGAGACTTCTATATCAGCCTGGAAAGAATCAAAATCCAATTCTTAAAATTATGATTTTAGTATAAATTGAAAAGACTTTTCTGATAGAAAAGTTGGTCGATAACACAAGGCATTCAAGATGTCGATAAGAGCATTTAAGAAGAGGATTTCAGCATATACCTGTGAAGCTGTTATGCCTGAAATTTCAAGCACAGTTCCACCCTTTAATTCTTCATTATGTAGAGAGACTTCTCTTGCCCGTAGTTTTTCGAGTTCTTTGATTGGCCATTGCAATAACTGCTTCCCTGTTTTGTCTAGCAATACGGTTCTTGGAATTGACTGCCAAAAATCCAAGTATCAGGAAGTTGTCAAAACGAGTGGCAGCGCCAAAGTGCAGTCGAGATTCATATTTTCCATCAAACTCTTTCCGTGTGAAATATTCGTAAATGGGTGTCCATGAATTATACCATGTTAAGATTTCGAAAAAAAATCAAGAAGCAATTAAATCGCCAAAAATGAAGAAAGAAAAGAAAAGATTAGACATAGATTACCTGAATTCCAGACCATCCTTTCTTGATATCATCTGACTTACTATCAGCCTCGGTTACCCATCCCCACAATATCCTTCTCTTTTTGTCACTGTCATAAAATGTTTTGGAAGCATAGAACATACCATAATCATATCTAAGTTGCCTAATGCTATCCATGAAATCAACATCAACACTATATCTATCCTTTTTCGAATCATAATTTCCTATTACATAGTAGTCGTGATCACTAAAACTTGCCTTTAGGACATGTTTAGTTTTTCGACCATTGAAAGATGAATGGAGCCCAATTCTACGACGACTACTAACCGGGTAAAAATCAGGACACTCCCACATTCCTGTTTTGGTTGACAAATGAAGAGGATTCCAACTCCTGGTCCAGCTAACAAAATCTTTACTTCTATAAAGAATAGCAGCTCCATGGCCATTAATTTGGCTGCCTATAATTACACGCCATATTTTATCCGATCCCTGCCACGCAGTTGTAGGATCTCTATACATATCTGGCTTTATGTCATTAACTGAAATCATTGGATTCATGCCATTAACCGGAGCCATCACTGGATTGCGATCCAATTTTACCCATTCTCTAAGCAGTGGATCAGACATATTTTTAGGCACTGCCAGATTTTGAACCTGGTGGTTTTCAAAGTTATTTCCAGTGTATAAAATGACAGGTTTTTCGACCCCAGGAAGAATTGTAGCAGATCCAGAAAAGCAGCCATTAATGTCATAAGGCTCAGTTGGATTAATAGCATTATCAAGATGCATCCAATCAATAAGATTATATGATACAGAATGTGCCCAAGAAATATTTCCCCATACTGCAGCATAGGGGTTGTACTGATAGAACAGATGGTAAACTCCCTTATGGTACATTGGCCCTGTGTGACATAATTGTCAATTGAAATCATAACAGTAATATGGACAAATATTTTTCATCCGATTAAGTCCAATATAAGGTTTTGTTAAGAATCTTCATTCGTCACTTCATTGTGCAAATTACATCTACTACAATGAAATAAAAAACTATCAGAAAGGGACACTTTACCATTTGGGTCTTCAAATTCATTGATAAGCAATCACAGTTTCAGCCCCATTGAAGAAACAAGAAAACTAATCCGTATCAGAAATATAAATACATACGAGTGAAAAATAAAAAAAAATAAAAAAAAAAATCCTAACAAAATATACCATTCATCCAGTTTTTGGGAGGTTGAAAATGGTATGCAGTCCTGTAAGGCTGAGAAGCTCCAGCTTTATTTCCACGGAAAAGCAAGATAATGTGCAGCAAAAATATCCAATGCACAGATCTCTTCATCCGTGGTTTTACTTTAGAAAGGAATGGATTTGAGGAATACGGAAAACTTACACGTAAGGCTCTTATATTTATAGAGAGCAATAAAGCATACAAAATTAGTTTTCTAAACGACTTCTTGTACATGAGATGGATAAATGGGACATAGAATATGTGAATAGTGTAAAAGATATTTTTCCACTCATTTCAAAGCATGAAACAAAATCATGAAGGACAATATTTACTAATGAAAGGTTAAAGATAAAAATTCAACGTAAAAGAGATAAGAAAATAATTGTTACGATGAACAGGGGCAAACGCAGAAGATAAAAGTTAGGGGGCACACTCGAACTTGCAAAGAAGTTAGGATAAATTTTATACTCGAAAATTTACGTAAAAAAATCATATCCCATGTAATTTTGCATTCGAAAATTTACATGGGATATGACTTTTTCGAATGTAAAATTTCGAAAATTTTTTATGTCATTCCATATAAAGTTTCCTAATAAAATGATGAATATTACATTGAGGTGTATTGCAAAAATAGTAAATGTTAATGAAATAATTGAGTTTTTTTTTGAAAAAATGCGAGTTAGATGTTTTTCTTTAAGACTCACGTTTAACTTATTTTTAACTATTTTCGATATTCATTTGGACTATTCGATATACCCATAATGTAGTTATCGAAATAAGTTTTGAGATTACATAAGCCATTTGTAGATTTGATTAGCGTACAATCGTCGGTGAATTTTTAAAATTAGCATGTTATCGAAATTCAAATTTATTGTGATTTTGCCCATGTTTGGTGGAAATTAAAATCAGATTTGTAGTAAATTTTGATAAAAGTTAAAACAGTTATGGATTTTATGAAATATATTATTAACATTTATTGTTAACTTTGATTTAGATTAAAATTTAGATTTCAATCGATACCAAACACGAATTTAAAATAAAATTAAAAAACTCAAAAGTTTGGGGGGGAACGTACTCCCAAGGACCCCCTGTGTCCGCCCGATGAACAAAGATTGATGAACTTAACTATAATTAAAATATTGTGTATTAAATAAAAATTGTGATAACAATATATCAACCTAGATCTTATTGAAAGCAAATGACTAAAATATCCTCGACTTCAAAAGAATAGAAGACCGAAACAAATAAATAACTTAAAAAAGTAAATTATATCCTAATTACTGGAAAAGCATTGCACCGGCTGCTATCATCCGTCCCCAAGAAGGTTGGCTGAACATGCCCTCATTTCAAGAATTATAGCTTCTATTTGTGACCCGACTCTGTGTGCAAATATCAAAATATTTGAAATAGTCTACCGTGGATTGTCTTGAAGTCTTGCTATCACAAATTTACTCATTTTTAAATGAAAAAATAAAACAATCTTCTTTATGAGGAGGAGATGTTTATATTGAAGACAAGATTTAGATACGTAAGTTCTTCAACATGCTTCTTTACTTGCTAACGATATTTACTATTCATCACAGATATGATAAGTACAGAATTTTTAATAAAATAATAGTTACGAGCAAGGAATTTGAAGTGGAATTGTTAAAAGAGAAAATCATAAACCAATTGAAAAAGAGAAAAAATAAGAAGAGTCCACGAAAACTCGCGTAACTTTCGATTCGGGTGTCATATTTACATGAGCGACTACAATTTAGAAGCATTTTTCGGTAAATTGTGATTGTCGGGGTGACGTTATGGCCTACAGCCACCAACGTCAAACATTCGTTGTCAAATTTCAAAGTTTCGAAGTCTGTTTTAGCTTCTTTTTTTTTTTTTTTTTTTTTTTTTGTTATTATTGTTTTGAGTCAATTGAAGGGTATTTTCGTTATTTTTGTAGTTGCCTAATTCTATTTAGATTTGTCTATCGAATTAAGATTTCTTTTTTGACTCTCTAAATATGTGTTAAAAGGTTTTAAAAACCCTACAATCGTTTTTTAATAATAATATTTCAGTTCTGTTTTTGGTGGATTTCAAAATTTTTCATGTCCGTTTTGAACGAAAATCGAACGACACCCTTTGTGTGTTACAAACAAAACCTTTTATTATTATTCTCGTTTTCGTTCTAAGTCAGAATTTATCAACATTTTTCTCGACTTTATGGAACAACCTCTTTAAATAGTCACACGTATCCAAATATATGGATAGAGTATTTCAGGTTCCAATGAATGATTGATTATTCATCGATAGAAGAGTAAAAATACAAAGTTCAGGGTTAAAATTGTAGAGCTAGAATCCTAATGAGAGAGTTTTATTCTATGAGATAGACATCTGAAGACCTTCAAGCACTGCGAAGGCGTGGAATATTGTATTTAGGACGTTAGTCTTTGTAACTTGTAAGTCACTATCTAATGCAAGTCAATATTTAAATAGGAATGATTTTGTATATTTATCATTCTATAGTCTCTTGTTTATTTTATATATTGTGTTTATTAAATTTTTGCAAAATTCCAACCGGCGGGACAAGTATAGGACGGGTCGACTATTCACACTTCCGTCCCATCAAGTATTTTTGTTATCTTATCCCATCATTATACCCGTTTAAAGCGGGACGAAACGTGTTCGGGGTGGGTCACCTGCCCCATTTTTTTATTTTTTATTTTTTTTTATGTTTTTACTTCGTAAATATTATTACATTTTTACCAATTTGTTAAAAACAACTTAAGTTCTATTTAGAAATATGATAAATCTATTATTTTTATTTGATAAAAAACTTAAAATTTGAAATTAATTTTAAACAGGATGGATAGCGGAGCGGGGACAATGATTCTCGTACCTACCCCATACTCACTTCGGAGCAATGAACATCACCCCATCCCCGCCCCATTTACCTGATTAGCGGGTAATTCTCGCCCCATTTGGGGCGAGGCTCCATGAGTTTCGGGTTGAACGAATTTTTTTTGTCATCCCTAAGCAAGCAACATATATGTTATTTTATCCTCGATCATTATATGAATAAAGAGTTTTTTTTTTCTCATTCTAAACAACTCTGTGACAAAAATTACCATTTTAATTTTAATCAAAGTCAAAATTAACAATATATTTTATGGGACTTGCAACTTTCCAATAACACATTTTATCAAAATTTACTAAAAATTTAACTTTAATCTCCACCCGGCAAGGACTTGTATATTACTAAGATTTTCCCTTGATCCGTGCAGCTTGCTTCCTGAAACTACAGATATAGACATGCCAAGGCATACATTTTCATATATCCTCCTCTATTAAAAGAGTGAATCCGCAGTTTACTGTTCATTTATGGCCTATTTTGGTTTTCCCTGTTTATCCCCAGTTTCTTAACAAATTCCTCCTCTCTGTCCTCTATCTATATAGGACAATCTATATATTAAAAAGAGTTACTGTTCGGAGGAAAAAAAGGGTGGCGCCGTTGCTTTTACCAATTAAAATGTAGGCGCCGAAATTCACTTTAGTTTTGCATGTTTGTTCAGTAAATACAAAATTAAATACAAAATGATATTATTTTGTAAAAACAAAGTAAAAACAACTTTAAATGTTGGATGAAACAGAAAAAATTGCACAAAATAAAAAGTATTGTATATAAAAAATATATATATATATATCACTCCCTCCGCGAGCGGAGGACTGGCTCTTCTCGCGGAGGGCATAGCCTCCGCGGGCGGATCCCGAATGGGAGTACCTTCGCCAACGGAGGTAAACACCTCCGCTCGCGGAGGCATTGGCCTCCGCGAGAGGAGGCAGTGCTCTTTTGCGTTTAAAGCATAAACGACGGTGGTTGTATTCTTATATAAATAGTGGAAGAAGAACCTCCTCGCGCTGAGGTCCATTATTATTTTATTTTATTTTTTACTGTTGTGCTACCAATAATTTACAGTTTTTTATTGTTGTATTAAGCATTTAAGATTTTCAATGGAAGAAGAACCTCCTCGCGCGGAGGTCCATTATGAATTTATTTTATTTTATATTGTTGTGCTATCAATAATTTACAAATTTTTATTATTGTATTAATCATTTAACATTTTCAATATATTTTGTTCGTTCTTCCTCCAAAATCATTTAATAATTCTACTTATTTACAAATTATAAATACAATTTCACTTATTAATATATATTCTTGGAGTTTTTATTTTTATTTATTATAAACTATAAATACATTTTCATTTCTTAATAATCCTAACAGTTACTATTCCTTTTTATTTAAATAAATTAGTTTAGTTCATGTTTATTTATCGTTTATTTAAATTAATTCAATTCAGGCCTCCTTTATTTTAAATTTCATGTTGGAATTGGATATTTTAAATACAAAGAAGAAGAAAAAATGCAGCAAAAAAAAAAAATAAATAAAAATAAAAATAAATTTAAAGCCTCCGCGTGCGGAGGTTTGGAAAAAAAAAAAAAAAAAATTTTTTTTGAAACCTCCGCGTGCGGAGGTTTCATGAAGAAAAAAAAAAAAAAAAAAAAAAAAAAAAATTTTTAAATCCTCCGCGTGCGGAGGTTCCAAACCTCCTCACGCGGAGGATCTGGGCCTCCGCGTGCGGAGGCTTCGGCGGAGGTTCCTAGCCTCCGCATGCGGAGGCCCAGATCCTCCGCGTGCGGAGGTTTGGGACTCCGCGCGCGGAGGCTAATTACTTTGTTTCTCTGCTTTTTTTTTTCCTTTTTTCTAATTTTGTGCTAATAATTTACTCAAGGGAGATGTGATACTGGGTTTTGTATGATTGATAAACAAGGATTAATTGGAATGGCGGCAGATTGGAGCAGATATTGTTAAGAGAGCATTGAGTTATCCATTGAAGTTAATAGCCAAAAATGCTGGGGTAAATGGAAGTGTTGTGATAGAGAAGGTGAGGCTTGACTCAACTGCTTTCGTGCCATGTTCAAAATTAATCGTTCTAGAGCTTGTATCTGAATTGTGTTCAATTGACATGAGATTCTTTGTTTAGGTGTTGGCCAATGATAATCCTAAGTATGGTTACAATGTCGCAACTGGAACATACGAGGATCTAATGGACGCTGGCATAATTGACCCCACAAAGGCAAGTTCCTTTACTGCATCTTGTTTCTAAACATCAAAGTGGTATGAATTTTAATTAATATGGTTCAACTAACTTGTTATTTAGCACGTTAACTCAGTTTTGATGTTTATTTGTAATTAACTGAGCATTGACATTTAGTGTTCAATCCTTAAATCGTCAACGTATAGTTTAATGAAAAGTTGGGCATTTAATTACTTATTTCTTCATGGATCATGTAGCATAAAAAATTCTTGATAGAGATCTCCATTGGAAGAAAATTGATAGATTTTCGTGTTGATAATACTCGTGTTATGTTCTCGTATTCTGAGGCCTCTTTCAAATGATTAGCGTATTTTCAAGGTTAAAATATAGTTATTTCGTTGCGAAGAAGGGAAATTAAAAGCGTTGTCCGATCAATAAGGGTTAATATATAGAATTGTGTAAAACGGTTAAAGGTCGGACTTTCTGATGATGATTGACGGCGGGGGAGGGTCCTGAACCCTAAATAAGTTCTGTTTGCTTTTGTTTTGTTTCACTTACTACATCTTTAGGAATTCGATTAATGCTCATTGGAAGTGAAACATTAATTTCGTTTTAAGTAAATGATTTGGATACTCATAAATAACACAATAACCTCTTACCTTTTTCAGATTTTGTTTAGTAGTAAGAGAGTATAATGTTGTCTACGATACGATATATAAGGCCTTTTACTCCTAATGTTGAGCTTTTGGTCCCATGATGAAGATGGGCTGAACTGATATACACTGTATTTATGTTTTTTTAGCGGGCATGCTGATGTTTCTGGGACTATAACTCGTAGGCTCATGTTTTTCATGCGTGATTTAGTCACTGGATATGGTGGAACTGTCAGAAATTCTTATGCGAATCAAATTGTTCAGTTCTCCTGTAGTTCTGATATTTTCAGCTCTTTATTGTATCTCCTAATCCTATATTCTATTTTGATCAATCAATATGATATTTAAGGTTTTTGTTTTACGTTGTTATTATCATTAAATAGCACGCTAATAAACATATAATAAGTACAAAACTCGTGCATCGCACGAGGCGCCAACTAGTTTTAAGACAAGACAGATTAAGTCCAATGACTCCAACCAATAACACCATGCTTATAATAAAATCCACAACCCAGATTTGGTAGCCCACTATCCCTTCAAACTTAAAAAATTCTACTTCATAGAACTAAGATGACAGAAGAATGGCGCAGAACCTCTCAATTTCTCTGCATGCCGCACTGATTTGGGTATCAGCTATGTATAACATTAGGATGTTATTATGCTTTACATTGTATTTGTAATTTTGAGGCATGTGATTTTGAGTATTTTGTGAATTCTCAGTAAATTTTGCTTACAATTCTTCTTTTTCTTCGTGGTTTTCATGTATTTCAACTTTCCTATGCTTTTGAGCATCTAACTTTTGTATTTAATTTCAATTATTATTATTTTGTTAAACGAATTCGTTTCGATGAAGAAAAAGATATTAAATTGGAGTCCGATAAAGAGTTAGATTAAATAATATTTAAGTTACAAGTTATTTACGTTATGTAACTATAATTTTGAAACTTATCTTTATATATGAATTATTAAGTAAATACAATTTTTTATAATTTTAGATGTTTTGTATATATAATTTGAATTATTGATTTTTTTTACAATGATTAAAAATTTAAAATAAAAAAACGTTTTTTTACTCATAAGCTCGTAAAGTTTGAAGCTTGACCTTCACACTTTACGCTTTTTAGAACACTGTTATTTACCAAGAAAGATTAAATTTCAAAGATCGGTATGTTTATACAAGTACTATATCATGTGTTGTGTTTTTCCGGCGTGTGTTCTGCTGTGTACATATAGTGGTATTTATAAGAAAGTAGATGATGTTACGTCACGACTATTTCTTAAAGGTCTTCTTGAAAAAGTAAACAAAACTGTCCTTGCGTCTTTACTAATTACTCCATTGATTATTATCTTTGAATTACTAGTCTCTCTCTCTCTCTCTCTCTCTCTCTCTCTATATATATATATATTGATGTAGAAAATGTCCCAATCGTGCCCGATAGCCATAATATATCTCCAGTATACAAATGACAGCAAAAAATTGGACTGATAACGTAATTGTAAAATCTGCTGCTTCGATAATATTCGAAAAACTGTAAATCGGACCTAATTTGTCTAAAACAACATGATTACACGATAAGCAATGTGCACCAGTATATACGTGCATATAAGAACTTGAGACAAAGTACAGCCTGCAAATGTCTTCAATGTACATCAAGGTTCGTACCATATCAGGCTTCCCTGAATCAGATATTTCCCGGGGAGGCTTCCAGCAGATGGTGCAAGATACGTGATTTTCTTGCTGTGCGTGTCATATAAGAGTAGAGATTAATAATATTATCAGCTCAAGTACGAAAATTGTTACTAATAGAAGAGTTTAAATTCGAACCTTTCAAAGTCAATGTCAGTGATCCAGATGAACCCGGCAACATTACTGGCAAAAAAATGGAAAAGGTTATGAGAGAAGTATCCGACAAAACGCTGACTCCTCCATTTTGTGATATGCAGGAACATTATGTAAATAAGGTCTGTAATCAAACGGTTAATTAATTTGCTGCACAAAAAAAGCAGTATGGAATTTGTTGGCATTGACCAAGCATTTTCCTTTTGGATTATCTCAGCAACAACAGATACGACCTTGGTAGGTGAGGTCAAAGTAGTTACCAGTAAGAAGGGGAAAGAAAAGGGAAAAAACTGTACTCATCTGTAATGATTGAATTCAGTCTTCAGCATGCCCTCTCACATATAGACTGAATTCAAGTTTTAGTCTTCAAGTTCTACAGCCGCTCATTTATGAAACTTTTCACAAGTGAGACCATTGATAAAAAATGAATCCAACTTGCACGTTGGAAGGCATGTTCAAATCTAAATATATAAATGGGTCCTCTCTATCAACTTGAGCTTTTAAACAAAGTAGTTTAACAGAATGGCTAATGTGTTGTTTGTCACTAGATTGATAGAAAACAAGCTCGTATTTGACCATTTAAAAAGGAAACTATGAAACTGGCAATACCTTGAAATAATTTCATCTGGTTCTTTGGCAAATGAGACAGCTAGGACTGAATGGAGCAAGTCTCGGTTAATATTAACAGGGGTCAGTCTTGTAGGGTCTGCAGCCGGCTCTGCACCAATTGGCAGAGCTGAACGTGGGGCCTGTGGCCCGCCACCTATTCGGTATATGCACAAGTCACTAAAATTCGCAACATTAGAATGTGGAGAAAGATCATTCGAAAGGCCATAGAAATATTCCTGCAATGAAAACAAATCAAAAGACACTTCTTTACGTGTCTAAGGAATAACAAAACATATGTTTAAAGGTAGCATACTTTTGTGAAACGGCATTACAATCATGGAATTAAGGACATGTTTGGGTGGGGCTTATAAGATGCTTTTTCTCTCTATCTCATAAATAACTATAAATCGCCATGTGCTACTTTGGCCACATGAATTTAATTTTTTTTATTAAATCTTAATTTTGTTTTTATTAAATAAAACATGTGCTACTAATATATGGAAATTTGAAAAGAGCATGTATGGCTTAGCTTAAAAAATTCTTTGATTTTACTTAGAAGTATAAAAGTAAAAGTAAGTTTTAATACAAGCAAGTCTTTTATTAATCAAAATTAGGAATATATAGGTTATTTATTTTGACGATAACAGTAACGTACTAATATAAGTTACTTATTTCCGTGTATATATATATATACAAGGAAAAAGTATCGCATTCACGTCTGTCAAACATTTATTTTTTTCTTATTTTTAAGCTTATCCAAACATGCTCACCATCGTGATTCCATGAAATCTACAAGTGTTTGCATTACCCGTATTCTATGGGACCTGGCCTTCTGACGGAATTTTGCATTTCTCGACACAACACCACCAGACTTTTGAAGTTTCACTACATCCACATTTGGCTTGTTTTTCAAAACATCTTTTAGCATGCTGCAAAGCTTTTCCTGCACAATGTCCGTGCACATAAAAATGGAAAGCAGATCAACGTTTTAATTTTAAAGAGGCACCCAGAACGAAAATAATTTATGATGAATACATTTCAAGCTCGACATATATAAGGATGCCCGTGAATCACCTTTAAAATGGGGAAATAAGGTGGAAGAAAGCCAAGTTCCTCCAATTTGTAGGAAGGGGAGGGACAGTTTCACAGTTTCGTAACAACCTCTTAATTTCATCTCAAAAGTTAAGCGTTAAGCCTCCAATTGGGAATAATTTATAAACGGTTTAATTTATCAATAAGTAGAAATGAGTCATGGATAGGTACATAGTATTTGTAGTTCCATTGAAATAAATTAACGTTTTACCATTTATAAATATTTATAAATTTTGCCAAACGGAGGGTAAATTTAAAAGGTCAAGTTCAAAAAAACTGTAACTTTCTTCATTTCCTCTATAAAGTTTTCCAAGGAAATCTGTTTGCACAAACCAGAAGTAGAGGGATTTTCACTTTTCAAAACTATCAGGCTAGGGTTGGGATTGTAACTTGCCAAGATAAAATGTGAAAGCAGTAGTTGCTTTAACATCTTTAAATGCTGAGTTCTCTACAAGGAACTGAAATCTGAATCTTGGGATGGATGGAGAACTGTGTATTACAGGATGACACAGAGAGAATTTATTAAGGCTATATTTAAATAATCTATAAATCAGCAAAAATAGGAGAAACTTGCATATCAACAGTGAAAGTTATTAGAGATAAAAAGTGAAATGCATGCTCTTGGGGAGAATATGCCTATGTTTGACACCCTTTTTGGGTTAAAATTTGGTTTTTAAATAGTGATTGATAGAAGAATGTGTGGTTAAAAAGTAAGGAGAATTTTTTGGTTTATGTGTAATATTATTTTATTGATAGAATGTGTGGTTGAAATGAAGAAATAGAAAGAGAAAGAGAAAGAGAATGAAAAAAAAAACGGGTGTCAAACATAGGCTATATTCACCATAAATCACGTCCCTAGGTACGCCAAAGCAGCATAAATAATAAGGGCTCATCCCAACGTGCGCAGTTAGTTTTAAACAGTAAACAAGAGCATGTTTTCCTTTCCTCCAACGTGCGCAGTTAGTTTTAAACAGTAAAAGCTGAAAATATATAACAATTCCAACATATCAAACAAAGAAAAATTCAATATGATGATGTTGGTATCATCATATTAATTGATGAACATATAGGATTCCACTTCATATCCAGACACAGAAAAAAGACCATACCTGGCCCAGAACAAGAATAACATTTGCATTAAATGTATCAATTGCCTGGAGCAGCAACTGCCAAAAAATGAGGATAAAATATTAGAAACATAGTTTACGTTTTATCAGTGGGATGAATTTCATATTTAATTCATCAAAAAAGTTTGCAGTGATAAAAAATCAAGAAGTCGGATACCTCGTAACCAATGTTTTCTATCCATCCCATGGTATTTATCACCATGCCTGCAGCTCGAGATTCAGCATTTCCGGCAAACTGTCTCTCCAAAATTTGAGCAAGCTCCTTCACAAGTACTTTGTAAAGATCAACATTAACACTGAAAACACCAAATTTGAAATAGAGGAAATAGAAATCAGAAATTGCCTGATTATTGATAGAAATGTAGGAACTAGATCAATATGAGTTATTGCCAAGCACAATGAAGTATGAATAAAAGAGCAAAGGTAAATTTCTTTAATAAAAAATGCTTGTCAATTACCTAGGAGTTGTGTGCCCATGGAAGTAAACTAGAGGCATATCAAGAGGTATTCCATCCACTGGATCAATGGGCAGTTCAATTGGAGTTGCAGCAATGCAACCAGGAATAGTTATAGATCCTTGACCAATGTCTAAATCTACAAAAGTAGGTTTCCATCCCTGTTTAGCTGCCCAACTAAGAAGCATCCTTGACAAGGTACTCTTTCCAGAATCCGTAGGTCCCACAACAATAACCCGAGGACCCTGGATAAATAGACGGGAATAAATAATTATTTTACAGACCCGAGTGCGCATCAGTTTTAAAGTATGCATAGTATTGAACTTAGCACGAAAACTTGAGCTGTAAGAATAATTGATCATAATAGAGAGAATTATATAGAAATATAAAATCTTTTAGAATGCAAGGCTGCAGAACATCATGCTAGATGGCTCTTTACAGCATCAGTAAACAAATGCCACTTAAGAGCACTGCTTCTGAGAGTAGTGCCCTCGTCATGTAGAGATGTTGGTAATATGAAAATGTGAATCTGGAATTGTGTTTCAAGCACAAACAAATGCATTTGGCATGGGGAAGGATCATATCCCATGCTCTGATGATACACTCATAGAGGGGGAAGAAGTAGGTGCCCCTAATTTTCCCATGTAATTTCCCCTTATCTTAAAGTAAGAAAACAAATCAGTCAATCAGATAATGGAAACTAATCTCAAGAGGTAATATCAAGTCATGACATGGTATGAAAGTATATTGTGATGGGAACTCCTTGTTTGGCATTGTTAATATAATGTCAAATCTACTGTTATCCACACATTTTATTTCATGGGACTCACAAGTACTGCCTACTTATCCACTGTCCAATTCTATATCTTTATAAAACATTCCCAACATGCTATAAATATTTGAAATAGGCACCAAAAAGAGCTACTTCTCCCAGTTATAGTACCATAAGCTTAGTTGAAAGTTTTACATATCCATATACAAGAAAATACTAGTACTCCAACTAAGATCAATATGTTTTCGACAGCTTCATTTAATGGATGAGCTCCCGTGTTAATTAAAAAGATAGGTAAAAATACATGAATTGAATTAGACAAGAGAAAAATTGTAACTGAACTGTCCTAAAAGATGCTACTGATAATCAATCAAAATGAGCTTAACATATCATTCATTTATCTTTCTAATATGTTTATAGATAAGCGGACAGTACCTGAGAAGAATCTGAATCACTGGGCGAAGCTTTGGCACGATTTCTTCGAGCATCCAGTACAGCATGAACATTCACATAACTGATCATGGGTGTCTAGAGGTCAAGAAAGCAAAAATACGTTTCATTACTCAAGAATTCATGTTAGAAGGTAAGGATGCGTGGGTGAGAGAGCTTCAGGATAAGACAAACCGGGTACTTCATACCTCATCTGCTGTATAATCAGTTTCAGTTGTACCATCCACTTCAATTGTGGCACCATACCATGTAAAAACCTGATTCCAATTTCGAATTAGAGCAAACACAGTTAGCCCCTGTTTGACAACCATTATTTGAAAACTCTTTTTCGACATACTCATTTTCAACCATAAATTCACACTCATATGCTCCTAAAAACCACTATTCAAAACATTATTTTAGAGGGAAACAAAAATGGCCATCAAACGGGGGTTTAAACATTTCCTTGTTGAGTGTATAACAATTTCTACATTGATAACCCTGCATACCCATAAGATTGTCATGTAAGTTTGGCTAAGCTTAAAAAAGTTCACTGATAATTAAGTTTTAGAATAATAATTTTTTTTTATTGTATAAATGTCAGAAATTTATTTTTTAGTGTAAATTAAAAGTAACCTATCGAAAAAGTTTAGCAGATATGAAAACATGTTTGTGACCAAAAATACATTTTTAGACTTAATAAACAAAACTATCTGTATTTATAATTTGGGGATCCTTTTACCTTAACTACACTCCATAAAACAAAAATTAAAAACAAAATACATATGAATTCAAAGGAAAATGATGAGTATATGTGTGTATACAGCGAATTTGAGCCTGGGCGGGAAAGTTAGCCATATCTCTGGCGGTATTTCGGTTCCGTATATCTCGGCCGAGCCGGTGAGTAGACGCAGGCGGAGTGGCGCATCAGGACTGACTTCAACTCTGAATTCGCATTCTTTTTCAAGTTTCACTTGCCTTATTGTTGCCGGGCCACCCGCAGCAGTTGAACCTACGGCTGGGCCTCCATAAGCCATGGTAAAGGATGTTCTTTTATTGAAAAAGAATTTTTCGTAAGTGCAGTGAAGATTATAATAAGCAAATTGAGTTTTCTGGGGAGAGATGCGGTGACCCCAAAGGCTGAATGGTGGGCGAATGGTGGTAAGGGGAAAGGAATGGTGGCTGGACGGTGGGGGAATGGGGAGAGAGAATCTGTGTACGGTGGCGTGGATTGGCTGGACAGTTTCGTATCCTTTGTTTTTTCAAGGAACACGGAACACCAAATTTAAATTAAACCGGTCCGCTCCAGTTTCCGGATCGACCGGTTCGAGGTTTAACGCTGGTTGGCCTGGTTTAATACCGGTTTACAGACTTGCAGTTTTTACGCAAGTCTCGACCAATTTTTCCAGTTGAGTACATCGATAATAGAAGTGGGCACGGTCCAATGAAAATATTAGAAATGAAACCACTGATTTCATATCTAATATAAAACCAAAACCAATCGGTCGGTTTCGTTCGGTTCAATGTAATTCTCTATATGAGAATTTATAAAAATAAAGTAGGAATATCGAAAATTTAAGTGGCTGAAGCTCAATCGACGATTGTAGTGAAAGAGGTAAAAACAAAAAAAGAAAATTTCTCACTTTTTTTTCATCATCAACACAGTGCATGTGGCTTTAATAATCTTCCAAGGAAAATATCTTGATTGACCAATGACCATTTTGAAAATAACAAGAAATTTGAGTTCTTACAAAAAGATTAACCTAAAAATGCCCTTTTTCCTATTGGGTTGTGATGTGGTCGATCATGTATCACCTCGAGCACGAGGACTTCCAAGTTCCCTCGTTTTACATTTCTGGAACTCTAGGTCCTCGGGCGTTTGTGTCCTCGAGACATTCCCCAATGCTCGAGGACCCGTCCCCCCAAATCGGCCAAGCGTGACATCAATAGTCCTCGGGATACAGTGGTCGGGATAGTTACTTGGCCAACATCAAACGAGCCATCGTCATGTTCCACCAGCCCTCATCCGGAGAGTCTCCTAACTCTACCCAACTACTGTCTTTCCAAGGAACCCTAGACCAAGAAGGAGTCCTTCCTTTGATAACACTTCTAACAAGGTAAGTTTAGAGACCTGTTTATGTTCCAACACCTATCCCGATAATCACGCCTGGAAATACGGAGATGAATCATACTTGAACCACGCTACCTACCACTATAAATAGGTCACCATCATTCATTATTCAGGTACGCTTTTACACATATTTTCAGCATATATTCACTCTTCCTATTCTCTCTCTGACTTAAGCATCGGAGGGGCGACGAGGCCAACCCTCGACGCCTTTGTTTCAGGTACCGGAAGATCTCGTTCGTGCTCATTCTCGTCGTCAAGCTCGGGAAGTCAACAGGTACGATTTTTGGGCAGCATCATTTGGCGCCGTCTGTGGGAAGCGCTACCAAAAGTCATGGTGAATACACGTTCAGGCCTTCCTCTTGCAAGCTCAACTGCTCCAAACCAACCGCCCACGGGAGATCCTCAAGCTCACGAGGAAGGAGCCCCAAGGGCGTCAGATCCCCCACCCGCAACGGTTACTGCCGGAGCATTCGAGGAGCTACGTCAACAAGTTGCAACCTTGACCCAGCTACTAAGCCAAGGAAACACTTCCCAAGCTTCAGCACCAGCACACACGCAAATACCGGCGTCGGAAAGAGGTGTCGCGGCTGGTGCTCGAGCTCGGGACATCCGTGATGCCCACGACAATGGTGGGTCCTGGGCCTCGGGCATACCCCCACATGCCTCGGCCTCGAGATTGGTCACCATGGACTCGGGCGAACTCGCACGGATCATACAAGATGGGATTGCAGCAGGGCTACGACAGAATACCAAGGGAATGGCGGGGTTCGCCCCTAACACTCCATTCACACCAGAGGTTCTTTCATACCCACTCCCGGACAGGTTCAAGTTCCCCCGCATAAAGGAGTACGATGGGGCTACCGACCCCATCAACCATCTGAATGTTTATACAGACGTCATGAACTTACAGGTTGCACCGGATCAAGTAATGTGCAAAGCCTTCCCTCAAACATTGACCAATGCCGCTAGGGATTGGTTCGCCACTTTGGAGCCAAACTCCATATCGTCATTTTCTGACCTTGCCGAAAAGTTCTCCGCCTTTTTCGCCAGCAGCAAGCGAATCAGGAAGACAGCGGCCACCCTCATGCAGCTCCGCCAGGGGCCAAACGAGACCCTGCGTAGCTTTATGACGAGGTTCAACAAGGAAAGGCTACAGATACCCGACCTCCATATCACGGCAGCTGTTTCGGCTTTAACATATGCCGTAAGGTGTGAGGCCTTCAGGATGTCCTTATCTAAGACACCCCCGAAGTCAGTGACAGAGCTCCTAACTCGAGGTGAGAAATACATCAACATGGAGGAAGCAATGAAGACCGCACCGAGCTCTGAGAAATCCCATTTTAAGAGGTCACATGAGCCCAGTGCGCGTGAGGATCATGCTCGGGGAAAGCCAAGGCACGAAGGACAACCTAGGCCATATACCCGTCTGAACACTTCCAAGTCTAACATACTGATGGAGATTAGAGACATGAAAGATCTTAAATGGCCCCCCAGGTTGCGATCTTCCCCGGAGGCAAGAGACAAGAGCAAGTACTGTGACTTTCACAGGGATCATGGGCACACCACGGAGGAATGTATAATGTTACAACGGGAGATCGAGGCATTGATCAAGAGAGGATATTTGAGGACATACGTGGGAAACGACAAACGTCCGAGGAATGATCACAACAAGGGTAGGGCATCGAACTCAGGAGGAGACAACAAACCCACTGCGGGTACGATCAACATCATAGTTGGAGGAATAGCGTCGGGAGGAGACTCAAACAATAGAAGAAAAGAATATGCTCGGCAGCATGGGTTGGCCCAGGAGGCGATTCCTTCCAAAGTTGAGGACATCACCTTCGGAGCAGAAGACCTGGAAGGCATAACATTCCCTCATGACGACGCTTTGGTCATATCCGCCATAATAGCCAATTTCGAAGTCAAGAGGATACTCGTAGACAATGGGAGTGCCGCCAATGTACTATCCCGAGAAGCCTTCGTGAACATGGGAATTTCCGCCAACCAACTAAGGATGGTCAAGACCCCGCTCCAAGGATTTGGGGGTGGAACAATCATTCCGGAAGGGATTGTTGACCTTCCGCTAACTTTGGGCATGGGCCAGAAACAGGTGACGGAGGTGACGTCTTTCCACGTAGCGCAGACCTCCGTACCATACAACGCTATCTTGGGAAGACCATTGCTAAACAGAATCAGGGCCATCGTATCCACTTTCCACCTTGCTATCAAATTCCCAACGAATCATGGCATAGGGGTTGTACGTGGTGACCAAGCAGCAGCAAGGAAATGTTACATCTCAAGCATTCGGGGGTTGAGCACTAACATCATGCAGCTGACAACCCCTGAGCTCGAGCTCGAGCATCATGGTAGACTTGCCCCGGTAGAAGATTTGGTGGAGGTCGAGCTCGAGCATGGTAAAAAGGTAACCATTGGTCGGGATATTGATGCCACTCTGAGGGACGAACTCATTAGGTGCTTGTCCCGCAACATTGATGTATTCGCTTGGAAGGTAGAGGACATGCCAGGGATAGACCCCGAAGTCGTGGTCCATAGACTCAATGTGAAGCCTGACGCAAAGCCTGTAAAGCAAAGGAAGAGGCAATTTGCGCCGGAGAGACGGGAGGTAATACGTGAGGAGATTAACAAACTCGCCAATGCTCAATTCATTAGGGAGGTCCAATATCCAGATTGGCTTTCCAACGTCGTCCTCGTCAAGAAGGCTAATGGTAAGTGGAGAGTATGCATTGATTTCACAGATCTCAACAAGGCGTGCCCAAAGGACAGTTATCCTCTACCTCGGATCGACAATTTGGTGGACAGCACCTCAGGTCATAAGTTGTATAGCTTTCTTGATGCCTTCTCAGGGTATCATCAGATTCTCATGGCTGAGGAAGATCAAGAGAAGACGTCATTCATAGCCGACTCTGACATCTACTGCTACAAGGTCATGCCATTCGGTTTGAAGAACGCAGGGGCAACATACCAGAGGCTCATCAACAAGGTCTTCGCTGACCTAATCGGGAAGAACATTGAGGCTTATGTTGACGACATGGTGGTCAAAAGTAAGCAAGAGAATGAACATATTTCCGACCTAGAAGAGGTATTCTCTACTCTCCGAAAGTACCAGATGAAGTTAAATCCAACCAAGTGCGCTTTTGGGGTGGCATCAGGGAAGTTCATTGGTTTCATGATCACTCACAGGGGAATTGAGGCCAATCCGGACAAGATACAAGCTTTAATGACCATGGAACCACCCGAGAATAGGAAGGAGGTCCAGAAATTGACAGGTCGGGTTGCAGCGTTGAATAGGTTCATGTCCAGGGCAGCGGACAAGTGCTTTCCTTTCTTCAAAGCGTTAAGAGGAAATCAGAGTTTCAATTGGAATGAGGATTGCAAGAGATCTTTTCAGGAACTCAAACAGGCGTTGGCCACACCCCCGGTGCTCACGAGACCCGAACCTGGGGACACGTTGTACTTATACATGGCCGTATCCCAGAATGCAGTCAGTGGGGTACTGGTGAAAGAGGTGAAAAGGGGTCAACAACCTATCTACTATGTAAGCAAAGTATTGCTGGACGCGGAGACAAGGTACACACTGGCTGAACAGCTTGCCCTGGCACTAATTGTAGCAGCTCGAAAGCTACGTCAGTATTTTCAGGCGCACCCCATTATTGTGCTCACAGATCAACCACTCAAACAAATAGTCCAAAAGCCGGACGTTTCAGGGAGACTGCTGAAATGGGCAATAGAGCTCAGTGAGTTTGACATAGAGTTCAAACCCCGGCCCTCAATCAAAGGACAAGTCCTAGCAGATTTCATCGCGGAACTCACTCCTAGGCCTCGGGGGCCAGAGGGTGACCCGACCACAGTTAAAGACGTGTGGGAAATATTTGTTGATGGAGCATCCAACTCCTCGGGCTCGGGTGCAGGCGTCATCCTCAACAGTCCCGACAAGTTAACCGAAATTCAATGTGCTCTGAGGTTCGAATTTGAGGCTACCAACAATGAAGCAGAATACGAAGCCGTGGTCATTGCCCTTGAACTTGCGAGCAACTTGGGAATCGAGCACGTCAAGCTGTTTAGCGATTCACAACTCGTGGTAGGACAGATCGAAGGGACATTCGAAAGGAAGGACGAAAAGATGAGCATGTACTGTTTGAAGGTGCATGATATGCGGAGGAGATTTAAGGGTTGTCAGATTTTGAAGATTGCCCGGGCTGATAACGGAAAGGCGGATGCTTTGTCCAGACTTGTGTTCATGGGAGTGGATGGTCTTGACAGGACAGTCCACATCAGAACAGTAACGGAACCTAGCATCAGCCAAAAACTAGCAGTCATGGACATCGATAATGAGCCATCGTGGATGGACCCCATAGTTGAGTTCATTACTAACGGAAACCTCCCCAATGATCCTAAAGAAGCTAGGAGCATCCGATCCAGGGCCCCGAGGTACTGCATAATCCAGGGAGTCCTCTTTCGCAGAAGCTTTACGCTTCCTTACCTCAGGTGCCTCAAACCCTCCGAGTCTGCACATGCTCTAACAGAAGTCCACGAAGGAATATGTGGAAATCATCAGGGAGCTAGAGCTCTAGCCTTCAAACTCGTAAGGTATGGATACTACTGGCCGACCATGAAGAAGGACGCCTCAGAATATGTAAGGAAATGTGATAAGTGTCAGAGGTTTGGTAACATCATTCATGCCCCCGCGGAAGAGCTCACACCCATACATTGTTCGACCCCTTTCGAACAGTGGGGGGTAGACATCATCGGGCCGTTCCCTATGGCAAGAGGACAGCTGAAGTTCGTGGCCGTGGCTGTGGAATACTTCACAAAGTGGGCAGAAGCAGAACCCCTGGCAACAATTTCAGAACCCAAGTTAAGAGCATTCATCTGGAAGTCCATCATATGTAGATTCGGGATACCCAAAGTCCTCATAACCGATAATGGAAGACAATTTGATAATGCACCGTTCAAGAATTTCTGCTCCAACCTTGGGATAAACCACCGTCTAACATCTGTCGCACACCCTCAGAGCAATGGCTTGGCCGAAGTCACGAACAGGATAATTTTGCAAGACCTCCGTACGAGGATTGAAGGGGGCCAGGGCAGCTGGCCCGACGAACTACCTTCTATGCTGTGGACTTACAGAACTTCACACAAGACAACCACAGGAGAAACCCCGTTCATGCTAGCCTTCGGTGTAGAGGCTACTTTGCCCATTGAAGTTAACATACCATCATTGAGGCGTATGGGAGATGAGGCCGGGGAACATACCACTGAACATCTTGACCTATTGGAAGAAGTGCGAACACAAGCTGCGCTGCGGGTGGCCTCCTACCAAAATAGAACGGCCAAGTACTTCAACAGCAAAGTCAGACCCCGAAGATTCAGGACTGGAGACCTTGTACTCAGAAAAGCCCAAGCCGCTGGTCATGCCCCGGGCAAGCTCGGACCAACATGGGAAGGGCCGTATGGAGTCATTCGACAAGTTCAGGGTGGAGCATACAGCTTGAGAGATATGTCGGGAAGACCACTCCCGAGACCCTGGAATGCTGACAACCTCAAGGTCTATCACAAGTAAAAGTCATGACCTTACCCATTCTATCATTAATATTAGTTTACTTTTAATTTTTGGCTTGCAAGCCCTACGCACTTCCCCTTAATTTGCTTAGTTAGATTTATCATCGGGCTCATACGCCCCGCATGTTACTTTCAATAATCCATCAAGGCCTATGAGCCTTTTCCTGTTCTAGAACATGAGCAAAGTTTATGACAAGTAACTATGGCAAATGCCCCGCGCAGGCACCCTCGAGACATGCTACGGGCATGCTCTCCACGAAGTCCCGCAACTAGCGGGCCCCCATGACATAATACGAGCAATCACCTCGAACGGGTCATGGGCATACCTCGAGACATGCTACGGGCATGCTCTTCACGAAGTCCCGCAACTAGCGGGCCCCCATGACATAATACGAGCAATCACCTCGAACAAGTCATGGGCATACCTCGAGACATGCTACGGGCATGCTCTCCTGACATAATACGAGCAATCACCTCGAACGGGTCATGGGCATACCTCGAGACATGCTACGGGCATGCTCTCCACGAAGTCCCGCAACTAGCGGGCCCCCATGACATAATACGAGCAATCACCTCGAACAAGTCATGGGCATACCTCGAGACATGCTACGGGCATGCTCTCCACGAAGTCCCGCAACTAGCGGGCCCCCATGACATAATAGCTCAATCACCTCGAACAAGTCATGGGCATACCTCGAGACATGCTACGGGCATGCTCTCCACGAAGTCCCGCAACTAGCGGGCCCCTTAAAAATATACCTCGAGCTCGACCATTCCCAAAATAAGAATTGAACAAAATTAGTTGAATAGTCCTCGAGCTCGAGACTGCACCCACATTCCCGAATCGTCGAGCTCAACACTTGATCTCTGGAACCAATTGGTTTAGTAAGCTATCATCAAGCTCATGACACCTCGAGCTCGACCATTCCCAAAATAAGAATTGAACAAAATTAGTCGAATGGTCCTCGAGCTCGAGACTGCACGCACATGTTCCGAATCATCGAGCTCAACACTTTAGTAAGCTGTCATCAAGCTCACGACTTAACAATAACGTGAGCCATCGTCAGGCTCAGGATCATAAGAGCCATCCTCGAGCCCAGAAAAGGTTCATAAAGGCTGCTATCCTCGAGATCAGGATTCAATTATTTAAGCGACTCATTTGTTACATAAGATATCATCGAGCTCAACACTCGTGTGCTACCTTCGAGCTCGGACTTACTCTCATTATGAGGTCCGTCATCGGAATAAACACATGGAGCTCTAAAACAATTGTTAAATATCCTCGAGCTTAGGATCGATTTTATTCCATAAACTATCATCGAGCTAAGGACCAATTTTATTCAAGGAGCAATCGTCGAGGTCAAGTTCAATTTTATTTATGAGCACTCGTCGAGGTCAAGTTCAATTTTATTTATGAGCACTCGTCGAGATCAAGTTCAAGTTTATTCAAGGAGCAATCGTCGAGGTCGAGTTCAATTTTATTTATGAGCCACCGTCGTCGAGATCAAGTTTAAGTTTATTCAAGGAGCAATCGTCGAGGTCGAGTTCAATTTTATTTATGAGCACTCGTCGAGATCAAGTTCAAGTTTATTCAGGGAGCAATCGTCGAGATTAGACCCCATACTTGTACATCGTTAGCTCGTCTTTTAATTGAGCACGTTGTCGATGAACAGGAAATTAAATGATCGAGAAATATGAAAAACAAAACTACAGTGCTCGGGAAATTTACTTGTACCAAAAGATTGAAATTTACATTCAAAAAACATCATGCTCGAGCATTCCTAATCTAAGTCATCAGGGGCAGAAGCCTCGACATCAACCTCGACATCATCATCATCATCGGCGTCATCCTCGGCGTCATCGCCTTCCGGGTGACATCCTCGGTCTCTGACAGTTCGAGAGTATCTGCAATCCCGGGCACGGCCTTCAGATCGTCGGGCTGGACGTTGGGTAAGTTCACTCGAAGATAAGCCCGGGCCTCTTTGAATGCATGGAGGTACGCCCCCGACGCATACTCCCCCTTCAGCTTGTCGCAGTCCTCGGAGGTCTTGAACTCTTCCCAAGCTCGGGCCTTGACCTCGGACAACTCTGCTTCGTGCTGCTTGCGAACACGATCGAGCTCCAACTTGGCCTCCTCAGCCTCATCCTTGACCGAGCCAATTTCATCTCGAGCTCTCTGCAGCTCGGCCCGACCTTCCTCTCTCTCCTTCAGAAGGACATCGCGCTCGGTCCTCAGGTCGGCCAACTTCTTGTCCCTTAACTCGACGGCTTCCACAAGACCAGCCATCTTATGGGACTCGTCCATCCCCTGAAGCGAGAGGCCTCGAGCAACACTCAGGGTCTGTAATAGAGAAAAGAAAACGATGAGGACGTCGAGAAAAATACTTGAAAAATAAGCTGGAAACAAGCTTTACCTTCAGTGTCAGGAGCTCGAGGGCTTTCATCCCATCATCGAACCCAACGTCTCCCCGGTACTTTGCCACAATGCTCGGCACAAGGTGGCACCTCTCATCGTCCTCCATAACAGAGGAGACGGGCGGAATGCAATCGTCCTCGAGGTCTACGACCTCGGGGGTTCGTCGAGGAGGGAGCTCCCTCAAGAATTGAGAACGGTCGGGCCTAGGGCTGGGCTCGGGACGCCTGGCTTGTGAAGTCTCGCCAGGACCTCATGGCGTTTCTTCCCTTCTCGAGACTCGAGGTCTCTTCTTGCCCTTGCTCGGGGCTTTTGCTTGAGGCTGAGGAGCCTTTGCCTTGGCGTTTACAAACCTCCTGACGGCCGAGGGATCGAAAGACATGCCTACGTTAAAAAATAAGAACATCTCATTAGCTCGAGCATATATATAGCACGAGGACAAAATTGAAACAAAGAAACAAAGCCTACCCTCGAAGCCTCTAACATCGGCAAGATCTAGAATTTCATCCCCGAGGATTTCCTTCATATCGGGCACTAGAGGTTCGAGATCCTCGAGCATCTGCCTATCCCGCTCTAACGACTCAAAATATGCCTGACCCTCACAAAATTTGGCAACATCGGGAACACCCCACCTCGACCAAAAGGGAAAGTCTGGACCCTGAGCTACTACATAAAACCACCTCTCTTTCCAACCCTTCAATGAGCTCGGCATACTCGGGACCCTAAAACCTCCTCGAGTCGATAAGTAAGCGAAGCAGGTAAACTGGGGGAGCTGCTTAAGCTCGAACACCATTCGACAGAGGTCGAGGTATGGCTCGATCCCCACGTACCTACAGGCTATAAAGAAGTAAACGAGCATCCTCCATGCGTTGGGCACCAATTGCCCGGGGCACATGGAGTGCTCGACTAAGAAACTCAGAAAAAAGGGGTGCAACGGCCACCTGAACCCGGCCTTTAGGCTATCCCTAAAAATGACAAACTCGTTATCCCGAGCCTGAGCCATCCTATCCTCGAACGAAGGTGACCTCACATCGCACTCAGGCATCAGTCCATATTCTCGAGCAGCTCCTAGGGCCAGATGCTCTTTAACTCTACAAGGGTCGTCGGGAGCTTTGAACTCGACATTACCCTGATACCTAGGTCGTGCATCTAGAGGGACGGCTATGGGGATCATCGACGTTCCTAGGTCCTCACTACTACTCGAACTCCCAGAACCCCTATTACCCTCACCACCTGACATCCCTCGAGGATAACTTAATAAATTACTTAGAGCTCGAAGACTTACCTTAAATGACTAGAAGACCAAAAGAAAGACCAAGGATCTTGCTCGAGCTCGACCTCGTGGAGAACTTTTACAGCAGTTTGAAAAGTGAAAAATGAAAAAGTGAAACCCATATTTATAGGGGGTGAAACGGGAGTCCAAGAGTCGCCTCCAGAACCGTCAGATTTCGCCACGTGTCAGGGATCCAACCACCACTGTCCGCCGACGCATTAATTACCATTGTCAGAGATCTTTATATCGCGAGCTCGAGCTTCCACGCCCTCCACGGCTGATAGATCGAGCTCATATGCATCCACACCTAAGCACTCGAACCCTTAGGTCCAGATGCAGGGGGCCAATGATGTGGTCGATCATGTATCACCTCGAGCACGAGGACTTCCAAGTTCCCTCGTTTTACATTTCTGGAACTCTAGGTCCTCGGGTGTTTGTGTCCTCGAGACATTCCCCAATGCTCGAGGACCCGTCCCCCCAAATCGGCCAAGCGTGACATCGATAGTCCTCGGGATACAGTGGTCGGGATAGTTACTTGGCCAACATCAAACGAGCCATGGTCATGTTCCACCAGTCCTCATCCGGAGAGTCTCCTAACTCTACCCAACTACTGTCTTTCCAAGGACCCCTAGACCAAGAAGGAGTCCTTCCTTTGATAACACTTCGAACAAGGTAAGTTTAGAGACCTGTTTATGTTCCAACACCTATCCCGATAATCACGCCTGGAAATACGGAGATGAATCATACTTGAACCACGCTACCTACCACTATAAATAGGTCACCATCATTCATTATTCAGGTACGCTTTTACACATATTTTCAGCATATATTCACTCTCCCTATTCTCTCTCTGACTTAAGCATCGGAGGGGCGACGAGGCCAACCTTCGACGCCTTTGTTTCAGGTACCGGAAGATCTCGTTCGTGCTCATTCTCGTCGTCAAGCTCGGGAAGTCAACAGGTACGATTTTTGGGCAGCATCAATCATCATTTAGAGATGTTTTCTAATTATTCTTGATGCTACGATAATTTGATTTTATTGCGTTGAAGGTTTTCGACAATTTTTAAGAATTATTCTCTCAAATCTGTCGGTTCCAAAGAGCAAGTTCCGACCATGTCCTCAGTTTAACAAGTGATATGATAGGTTGCATTTCTGTGTTTTTATAATTTGATATTTGTAACTTCATTCGGAATAAATTTCACATTGTATGTTATTTTCGATCATATGCGATGTGTTACGACATATGTTCCGCAACTCTAATGAGCACGGTGAAAAATGATTAGTTCATCTGTCGTTTATAATTTATGACAATATGAGAGAAACAACATATATAATATTGTCGATACCAAATTTGATGTTTGTTTAACTAAATGGAGATGTAAAATCCAAATTGAGGTTGAAAACAAAATTGTGGTAGCCAATGGTCGGTGTAAGTGGTTGACCAATAGATTGTGTTTCTTCAACCCCGAATTTCTAATTTTCTAGGTGGATCTCAACAATTTAATTTACGAGTATAACAATTACATTCGTTGAACATTGAAAATATATACAAATCATAGCAAAATAATGCGAAAAGGGGAAAAAGTCAGAAAAAATCGAATACCGAAAATGACCATAAAATCAACTGTAAAAATCTAGAAATTTCAATAAAGTATGGTTTGAAAAGTAAAATGTTTAACGTAAAAACACATGAAAGGTACACATAAATCTAAAATTACCTGGATAACAATCACTAATACATTTTCGCCTAATTGGAACGTGCCTAAAATTTTCAAATGTTGTGTGGTTTTTTATTTTATTCAACTCGAATGTTGAATTTTGGCTTCAAAATCGTGAATTAACGAGGTTTGGGATTATGAATTTGGGTGAAAAATTTGAGTTTTAGGATATGGAAACAGTCGGATATCTATTTTTTCCTAAAAATCATGATGTATTTCCGTCGGATATATTCAATTTGAGTAATACCTTTCCTGTTTAGCCCTTGTTTGGACTTCATTTTAATGTATTTTAGAATAGTGATTTATTTGAAGAATGTGACATTAAAAAAAGAAAGTAAAGTTTTGAATTTACGTATAATATTATTTTATCGAAAAATGTGTGATTAAAAAAAACAAAAGGAAAAAATACATTAAAATTCAAATGGAGCCCAGACGCTGGCTTAGTAACAAGAGAATGTCTTCGAAGTATGATCAAATGGACTTTGAACCTAATGCATGCCTCAACTTCTAGTCTAGTGCTTGCACTTTTTTCGTTGGAGGTTTAGCTCCCTCAACTTTGAGAAAGCTACAATGAAGTGATATCGACCTTTAAAATCATATTTTTAATGATTGTATTCTTGTAGAAAATAAGAGATAATTGTGGTGAAATTCCAAA
>CM032627.1:28329247-28344725 GCA_019097785.1 Fraxinus excelsior
CTGTAAATCGGACCTAATTTGTCTAAAACAACATGATTACACGATAAGCAATGTGCACCAGTATATACGTGCATATAAGAACTTGAGACAAAGTACAGCCTGCAAATGTCTTCAATGTACATCAAGGTTCGTACCATATCAGGCTTCCCTGAATCAGATATTTCCCGGGGAGGCTTCCAGCAGATGGTGCAAGATACGTGATTTTCTTGCTGTGCGTGTCATATAAGAGTAGAGATTAATAATATTATCAGCTCAAGTACGAAAATTGTTACTAATAGAAGAGTTTAAATTCGAACCTTTCAAAGTCAATGTCAGTGATCCAGATGAACCCGGCAACATTACTGGCAAAAAAATGGAAAAGGTTATGAGAGAAGTATCCGACAAAACGCTGACTCCTCCATTTTGTGATATGCAGGAACATTATGTAAATAAGGTCTGTAATCAAACGGTTAATTAATTTGCTGCACAAAAAAAGCAGTATGGAATTTGTTGGCATTGACCAAGCATTTTCCTTTTGGATTATCTCAGCAACAACAGATACGACCTTGGTAGGTGAGGTCAAAGTAGTTACCAGTAAGAAGGGGAAAGAAAAGGGAAAAAACTGTACTCATCTGTAATGATTGAATTCAGTCTTCAGCATGCCCTCTCACATATAGACTGAATTCAAGTTTTAGTCTTCAAGTTCTACAGCCGCTCATTTATGAAACTTTTCACAAGTGAGACCATTGATAAAAAATGAATCCAACTTGCACGTTGGAAGGCATGTTCAAATCTAAATATATAAATGGGTCCTCTCTATCAACTTGAGCTTTTAAACAAAGTAGTTTAACAGAATGGCTAATGTGTTGTTTGTCACTAGATTGATAGAAAACAAGCTCGTATTTGACCATTTAAAAAGGAAACTATGAAACTGGCAATACCTTGAAATAATTTCATCTGGTTCTTTGGCAAATGAGACAGCTAGGACTGAATGGAGCAAGTCTCGGTTAATATTAACAGGGGTCAGTCTTGTAGGGTCTGCAGCCGGCTCTGCACCAATTGGCAGAGCTGAACGTGGGGCCTGTGGCCCGCCACCTATTCGGTATATGCACAAGTCACTAAAATTCGCAACATTAGAATGTGGAGAAAGATCATTCGAAAGGCCATAGAAATATTCCTGCAATGAAAACAAATCAAAAGACACTTCTTTACGTGTCTAAGGAATAACAAAACATATGTTTAAAGGTAGCATACTTTTGTGAAACGGCATTACAATCATGGAATTAAGGACATGTTTGGGTGGGGCTTATAAGATGCTTTTTCTCTCTATCTCATAAATAACTATAAATCGCCATGTGCTACTTTGGCCACATGAATTTAATTTTTTTTATTAAATCTTAATTTTGTTTTTATTAAATAAAACATGTGCTACTAATATATGGAAATTTGAAAAGAGCATGTATGGCTTAGCTTAAAAAATTCTTTGATTTTACTTAGAAGTATAAAAGTAAAAGTAAGTTTTAATACAAGCAAGTCTTTTATTAATCAAAATTAGGAATATATAGGTTATTTATTTTGACGATAACAGTAACGTACTAATATAAGTTACTTATTTCCGTGTATATATATATATACAAGGAAAAAGTATCGCATTCACGTCTGTCAAACATTTATTTTTTTCTTATTTTTAAGCTTATCCAAACATGCTCACCATCGTGATTCCATGAAATCTACAAGTGTTTGCATTACCCGTATTCTATGGGACCTGGCCTTCTGACGGAATTTTGCATTTCTCGACACAACACCACCAGACTTTTGAAGTTTCACTACATCCACATTTGGCTTGTTTTTCAAAACATCTTTTAGCATGCTGCAAAGCTTTTCCTGCACAATGTCCGTGCACATAAAAATGGAAAGCAGATCAACGTTTTAATTTTAAAGAGGCACCCAGAACGAAAATAATTTATGATGAATACATTTCAAGCTCGACATATATAAGGATGCCCGTGAATCACCTTTAAAATGGGGAAATAAGGTGGAAGAAAGCCAAGTTCCTCCAATTTGTAGGAAGGGGAGGGACAGTTTCACAGTTTCGTAACAACCTCTTAATTTCATCTCAAAAGTTAAGCGTTAAGCCTCCAATTGGGAATAATTTATAAACGGTTTAATTTATCAATAAGTAGAAATGAGTCATGGATAGGTACATAGTATTTGTAGTTCCATTGAAATAAATTAACGTTTTACCATTTATAAATATTTATAAATTTTGCCAAACGGAGGGTAAATTTAAAAGGTCAAGTTCAAAAAAACTGTAACTTTCTTCATTTCCTCTATAAAGTTTTCCAAGGAAATCTGTTTGCACAAACCAGAAGTAGAGGGATTTTCACTTTTCAAAACTATCAGGCTAGGGTTGGGATTGTAACTTGCCAAGATAAAATGTGAAAGCAGTAGTTGCTTTAACATCTTTAAATGCTGAGTTCTCTACAAGGAACTGAAATCTGAATCTTGGGATGGATGGAGAACTGTGTATTACAGGATGACACAGAGAGAATTTATTAAGGCTATATTTAAATAATCTATAAATCAGCAAAAATAGGAGAAACTTGCATATCAACAGTGAAAGTTATTAGAGATAAAAAGTGAAATGCATGCTCTTGGGGAGAATATGCCTATGTTTGACACCCTTTTTGGGTTAAAATTTGGTTTTTAAATAGTGATTGATAGAAGAATGTGTGGTTAAAAAGTAAGGAGAATTTTTTGGTTTATGTGTAATATTATTTTATTGATAGAATGTGTGGTTGAAATGAAGAAATAGAAAGAGAAAGAGAAAGAGAATGAAAAAAAAAACGGGTGTCAAACATAGGCTATATTCACCATAAATCACGTCCCTAGGTACGCCAAAGCAGCATAAATAATAAGGGCTCATCCCAACGTGCGCAGTTAGTTTTAAACAGTAAACAAGAGCATGTTTTCCTTTCCTCCAACGTGCGCAGTTAGTTTTAAACAGTAAAAGCTGAAAATATATAACAATTCCAACATATCAAACAAAGAAAAATTCAATATGATGATGTTGGTATCATCATATTAATTGATGAACATATAGGATTCCACTTCATATCCAGACACAGAAAAAAGACCATACCTGGCCCAGAACAAGAATAACATTTGCATTAAATGTATCAATTGCCTGGAGCAGCAACTGCCAAAAAATGAGGATAAAATATTAGAAACATAGTTTACGTTTTATCAGTGGGATGAATTTCATATTTAATTCATCAAAAAAGTTTGCAGTGATAAAAAATCAAGAAGTCGGATACCTCGTAACCAATGTTTTCTATCCATCCCATGGTATTTATCACCATGCCTGCAGCTCGAGATTCAGCATTTCCGGCAAACTGTCTCTCCAAAATTTGAGCAAGCTCCTTCACAAGTACTTTGTAAAGATCAACATTAACACTGAAAACACCAAATTTGAAATAGAGGAAATAGAAATCAGAAATTGCCTGATTATTGATAGAAATGTAGGAACTAGATCAATATGAGTTATTGCCAAGCACAATGAAGTATGAATAAAAGAGCAAAGGTAAATTTCTTTAATAAAAAATGCTTGTCAATTACCTAGGAGTTGTGTGCCCATGGAAGTAAACTAGAGGCATATCAAGAGGTATTCCATCCACTGGATCAATGGGCAGTTCAATTGGAGTTGCAGCAATGCAACCAGGAATAGTTATAGATCCTTGACCAATGTCTAAATCTACAAAAGTAGGTTTCCATCCCTGTTTAGCTGCCCAACTAAGAAGCATCCTTGACAAGGTACTCTTTCCAGAATCCGTAGGTCCCACAACAATAACCCGAGGACCCTGGATAAATAGACGGGAATAAATAATTATTTTACAGACCCGAGTGCGCATCAGTTTTAAAGTATGCATAGTATTGAACTTAGCACGAAAACTTGAGCTGTAAGAATAATTGATCATAATAGAGAGAATTATATAGAAATATAAAATCTTTTAGAATGCAAGGCTGCAGAACATCATGCTAGATGGCTCTTTACAGCATCAGTAAACAAATGCCACTTAAGAGCACTGCTTCTGAGAGTAGTGCCCTCGTCATGTAGAGATGTTGGTAATATGAAAATGTGAATCTGGAATTGTGTTTCAAGCACAAACAAATGCATTTGGCATGGGGAAGGATCATATCCCATGCTCTGATGATACACTCATAGAGGGGGAAGAAGTAGGTGCCCCTAATTTTCCCATGTAATTTCCCCTTATCTTAAAGTAAGAAAACAAATCAGTCAATCAGATAATGGAAACTAATCTCAAGAGGTAATATCAAGTCATGACATGGTATGAAAGTATATTGTGATGGGAACTCCTTGTTTGGCATTGTTAATATAATGTCAAATCTACTGTTATCCACACATTTTATTTCATGGGACTCACAAGTACTGCCTACTTATCCACTGTCCAATTCTATATCTTTATAAAACATTCCCAACATGCTATAAATATTTGAAATAGGCACCAAAAAGAGCTACTTCTCCCAGTTATAGTACCATAAGCTTAGTTGAAAGTTTTACATATCCATATACAAGAAAATACTAGTACTCCAACTAAGATCAATATGTTTTCGACAGCTTCATTTAATGGATGAGCTCCCGTGTTAATTAAAAAGATAGGTAAAAATACATGAATTGAATTAGACAAGAGAAAAATTGTAACTGAACTGTCCTAAAAGATGCTACTGATAATCAATCAAAATGAGCTTAACATATCATTCATTTATCTTTCTAATATGTTTATAGATAAGCGGACAGTACCTGAGAAGAATCTGAATCACTGGGCGAAGCTTTGGCACGATTTCTTCGAGCATCCAGTACAGCATGAACATTCACATAACTGATCATGGGTGTCTAGAGGTCAAGAAAGCAAAAATACGTTTCATTACTCAAGAATTCATGTTAGAAGGTAAGGATGCGTGGGTGAGAGAGCTTCAGGATAAGACAAACCGGGTACTTCATACCTCATCTGCTGTATAATCAGTTTCAGTTGTACCATCCACTTCAATTGTGGCACCATACCATGTAAAAACCTGATTCCAATTTCGAATTAGAGCAAACACAGTTAGCCCCTGTTTGACAACCATTATTTGAAAACTCTTTTTCGACATACTCATTTTCAACCATAAATTCACACTCATATGCTCCTAAAAACCACTATTCAAAACATTATTTTAGAGGGAAACAAAAATGGCCATCAAACGGGGGTTTAAACATTTCCTTGTTGAGTGTATAACAATTTCTACATTGATAACCCTGCATACCCATAAGATTGTCATGTAAGTTTGGCTAAGCTTAAAAAAGTTCACTGATAATTAAGTTTTAGAATAATAATTTTTTTTTATTGTATAAATGTCAGAAATTTATTTTTTAGTGTAAATTAAAAGTAACCTATCGAAAAAGTTTAGCAGATATGAAAACATGTTTGTGACCAAAAATACATTTTTAGACTTAATAAACAAAACTATCTGTATTTATAATTTGGGGATCCTTTTACCTTAACTACACTCCATAAAACAAAAATTAAAAACAAAATACATATGAATTCAAAGGAAAATGATGAGTATATGTGTGTATACAGCGAATTTGAGCCTGGGCGGGAAAGTTAGCCATATCTCTGGCGGTATTTCGGTTCCGTATATCTCGGCCGAGCCGGTGAGTAGACGCAGGCGGAGTGGCGCATCAGGACTGACTTCAACTCTGAATTCGCATTCTTTTTCAAGTTTCACTTGCCTTATTGTTGCCGGGCCACCCGCAGCAGTTGAACCTACGGCTGGGCCTCCATAAGCCATGGTAAAGGATGTTCTTTTATTGAAAAAGAATTTTTCGTAAGTGCAGTGAAGATTATAATAAGCAAATTGAGTTTTCTGGGGAGAGATGCGGTGACCCCAAAGGCTGAATGGTGGGCGAATGGTGGTAAGGGGAAAGGAATGGTGGCTGGACGGTGGGGGAATGGGGAGAGAGAATCTGTGTACGGTGGCGTGGATTGGCTGGACAGTTTCGTATCCTTTGTTTTTTCAAGGAACACGGAACACCAAATTTAAATTAAACCGGTCCGCTCCAGTTTCCGGATCGACCGGTTCGAGGTTTAACGCTGGTTGGCCTGGTTTAATACCGGTTTACAGACTTGCAGTTTTTACGCAAGTCTCGACCAATTTTTCCAGTTGAGTACATCGATAATAGAAGTGGGCACGGTCCAATGAAAATATTAGAAATGAAACCACTGATTTCATATCTAATATAAAACCAGAACCAATCGGTCGGTTTCGTTCGGTTCGATGTAATTCTTTATATGAGAATTTATAAAAATAAAGTAGGAATATCGAAAATTTAAGTGGCTGAAGCTCAATCGACGATTGTAGTGAAAGAGGTCAAAACAAAAAAAGAAAATTTCTCACTTTTTTTTCATCATCAACACAGTGCATGTGGTTTTAATAATCTTCCAAGGAAAATATCTTGATTGACCAATGACCATTAGGGCTGGGCAAAATGTCCGAACCGAACCGAACCGAACCGGAACCGAACCGAACCGAACCGAACCGAATGGGTTTTCTTAAATTAAAAACCCGAACGGGTATCCGAATCGAGAACCGACGGGTTTGGTTCGGTTCTCGGTTCTAGACCAAGAACCGAAGAACCGAATAAGAACCGAATTTTTTTTTTTTTTTTTTTTTACAATTGAGCATTTGGGCTTCAAGTATATTGAATATAACCCAAACCGACCAACATAAAAAAATTGAAAAAAAAAAACCACTAAATATAAAAGGAACAGAGCCCTAGAATTTTCGGTCTTCTTTTCTTCTTCTCTCTCCAGTCCATTCATGCCGCACAACATGTTTCTCGTCCAGTTATTAGTCATTTTCTCTCAACTTGAAGAAGTCCTCCTCCTTCTAGTTCCCACACTAAGCTGGAGTACTCTCGTAATTATTCTTTTCATATTTAAGAGACGTGAGATTTTACCCTCTTAACGCTAACAGTGCTTTCGTTCTTTTATCGTGTTTACAATGACAAATTTTTTAAAGCCTTCCAAAAGCTTTGCACAGAGATTTCCAGCTCTAGCTACTGGATTCTTTTTCTTTACATGATACTCAAGAAATTGTTAACATTTTAATGGTACATGGCAAGTCAAGCAATCGATGATTACATTACATAGTTGGTAAGTATTTTTAATACTTTAAAATATTACGTTCATTTGTAAAAGCTAATATTGAACCTGGTCAATATTTACACGCAGATTCACTCGGTAAAAGACTGAGCATGTTGGAATTGCTTCACTTCTCACAATGTTTTCAGAAAATAGGAATGATTTTGGTACCACTTCTCAAAATGAAGAACATAGTTATATGCTTTTATATGTTACCTTTTGGTAGGTAAGTAGTGGAGCAGTAACTGTTTGAGGGAAGCAATGAAAAAAATTGTGATTTATATTGTCTAGTACTAAAGTGTTAGCATTTTGTGAAAACTTTCTAATATGTTATGGATTAATTATTCAAGACGCACTGACAAAATTTTCTAAATGTATTTATATAGTGTTATTATGAATGTTAAAAAAATTAATTATAGTAGGAACCGAACAGAACCGAATGGAACCGAACCGAACCGAACCGAACCGAAACCCGAACGGTTCCAGAATTATATCTGGAACCGACGGTTCCATTTACTAAATACCCGAAAATTTCTAGAACCGAAAAAACCGAACCGAACCGAACCGAACCGACCCGCGCCCACCCCTAATGACCATTTTGAAAAAAACAAGAAATTTGAGTTCTTACAAAAAGATTAAACTGAAAATGCCCTTTTTCCTATTGGGTTGCATCTATGAATTTTTATAAAGTATTTATAAAATTATCTAAATTTAAATGTTGATTACCCATTAAATTTTGCTGTAAAAGAAAGAAGAAGAAACATATGAAAAGTGAAAAAAGAGAAATTTGGAAGAACCAAATTCTCATTGGTTTTTATGATAGTACCAAGAATCGGACCATAATTGATCGATTCTCGATGCATGATCCGGAAATTGATCCATTTGATATAGGAACTAGAACCGAACCAACCCATTTTATTCGATTCCGATCGATTCCACCAATTCTGGGAAAAAATGTCCATCTCTAATCGGTAATGTTCAATTTTCATAATATTGGTTAATAATACATAAAATAGAAATTTTTTTGACAAGATTTTATTTAATAAAAATAAAAGAGAAGAGAGAATTATGTTTTGATTAAAATAAACTAAAAAATTGAAGAAAAAAGATGTAGAAAATGAGAAGAATGATAGCTAGGCTTGGGGAGATTGATGTGCACTGGATAATCTTATTTATGAAACAATATCGAAGTTGAAAAACTTTTGAAATGATATGAATCCGTTTGGTAGAGATTAAAATCGGATTACAATTGAAAAATTAGTCGTTTTTCTTGACTTTTATTAGACTATTGAGACCCAATAACGACTATATTTTCAATTTTAATTGGATTTTAATCGGTACCAAACGAGCTCGTAGTTTTATACTGCTAACTAAGTTGATATAGAATATAATAAAATTTATAATAATTTTGAAATTTACTAGAACAAAATAATGCAAATCATATACCATAATATTTCAAAAAATAAATTTATTAGCCAAAATATAATCATCCCTAAAATTAGAAAAAAAAAATACAGATTTCTAATGAAATAACTAATTTAACGGTTTAACACAAGGGTTTAGGTGGAATATGAAACTATGCTTCATAACCTCTGCTTTTGGCTATGCGGACCTCAATTTAAGCAATCTGTTTCGGAAACCAGACGAGGAAAAAAAAAACAAAGCTTTTTGCTTTCTAATACTCATCCTCTACAACCATAAACATCGACGAAAATAGTCTTTTCCGTATTTTCGTCGACAAATTGGATCATCTTTCACGATTCTATTCAACCAACAGCTACACGTACCACCATTCTCTCTAGCAATCAACCAAACCAACCTTGTCGCTCAATTTTGATTCTTGCAATAAGGTAGAGAAAAATAGAGAGAGACAAAGTTTCCGAGGCCTCCAAGAAAAGTCGAAGCCATATCCAACCTAAGGACACGAATTGAAAACAACACGTTCTTCTGGTCCGAAAGGGTCGAGTTTCTTCATTATTTTCTCAGCCATGGGAAGAAAAATTCCTATAGCCGAGGGGCCTTCAAATAATCATCATCTTATCTCATTTTCATTGTTCATAGTATGCATTGCTGCAACAATGGCTGTAATTTCAGTTCTATGTGGTTCTTTATCGCGTAAGAAATCGTCTACCCCATCAGAAGTTGACAATGCAAGAACAGAAAATTCCCAGCTAGGCATTTCATCAAACGGAAAAGATGCATCCCACAAACCACAGGCTGAAGTTGAATCCTCAAAGGCGGCGGAAAAGGAGGATGATGAACAACAGGGGCCATTGCCGCCGCCGCCAGCCATGCAACACATAAGGGCCGCCTCGTACCACCACAGATCAAATTCCACCGCCTCATCACATGGCAAGTTATCATCAAGCATGAGCATGCGATTGCTAGGAAATGCGATTGCAACGCGAATGGAGGAGAAGAAAGAAAAGAAATTAAAGCGTGAAGATTCAGTTTGGAAGAAAACAATAATTTTAGGAGAAAAATGTAGGGTTCCACAAGAAGATGATGACACAATTCTTTATGATGAAAAGGGAAATAGAATCTCAACTTATCATCCAAAAACTCCATCCACTGCCCTCTCAACGTCCAGGCAAAATTCAGGAAATGATTCAGATGCAGTTCCTAACTAAATGTTTGATTGTACTTTTAGCTGTTTTAATATATGGCAAAACTACCTTTTTGATACCAAGTTAGTTAAAAAAAAGCTTTTAAGCACTGGTGACCAAGGTACTGAAACGAAGGAACAAGAAACTGAAAATACACTACTGTTTTTTTTATCATCTTTCAAATTGTTAAGAAATTTGCTTTAGGAATTTAGTTTTTTAATATCAAATGGTACAAAGTTTAGTTTCAATTTCACTTGTTTTAAATTTCTCCCCAGAAAAAGAAAAGAAGAGGGTTCAGTTTCATTGCTCAGTTTGATGCCAGATGGTGGTATAATTAGTTTTAAAGCTTCAAGAAGATAAAGTCTAAATAATATATGTTTAATAATATGTTAATTATGTGGATTTACTCATGTGGAGCAAAATAAGCAGATCTCATGCAAGACTGCTGAACATACAAAAACAAAAGTGAATATATAGAGAAAAAAAACTCCCATAACTTGGATAAAATGGCCACCAGATAATACTAAAAAGACTACCGTCGTCTCTTCGTAACAAACGTCTAAAAATAACTTAACAGAACCTACTCATCAGACAAACTTATATAAAAAATGAATAATAATTAGTGTTGATAGAACCAATTTATGCGTTTTAGTTTCCGACTAAGCTGAAAAAAACTCTCTTACAGCCTATCAGGGGCGGACGCAGAAGATTTTTGTTAGGGGGCACACTCGAACTTGCAAAGAAGTTGGGATAAATTTTACACTCGAAAATTTACGTAAAAAAAAAAATCCTATCCCATATAATTTTGCATCCGAAAATTTACATGGGATATGACTTTTTCGGATGTAAAATTTCGAAAAATTTTTATGTCATGTTCCATATAAAGTTTCCTAATAAATGATGAAAATTACATTGAAGTGTATCGCAAAAATAGTAAATTTTAATGAAATAATTGATTTTTTTTGGAAAAAATGCGAATTAGATGTTTTTCTTTAAGACTTACGTTTAACATATTTTTAACTATTTTCGATATCTATTTGGACTATTCGACATACCCATAATGTAGTTATCGAAATAAGCTTTGAGATTACATAAGCAATTTGTAGATTTGATTAGCATACAATCGTCGGTAAATTTTTAAAATTAGCATTTTATCGAAATTCAATTTATTATGATTTTGCCCCTGTTTGGTGGAAATTAAAATCAAATTTGTAGTAAATTTTGATAAAAGTTAAAATATTTATGGATTCTATGAAATATATTATTAAAATTTATTGTAAACTTTGATTTAGATTAAAATTTAGATTTCAATCGATACCAAACAAGAAAAAAAAAAATCTCAAAACTTAGGGGGCCACGTGCCCCCCCCCGGACCCCCCTGTGTCCGCCCCTGCAGCCTATCTTCGAATTCAGAAAGAGACGCCACTACTCCTTCAAACCCTTCCTCTTGCGGATATCAGCAACCAGTTGTGCAGCTTGAGTTCCCGATTCCAGTGGATCAGATGACACCATGTCCCAATGATCTAACACGCATTGAGGGAAAGCCAGACCTGAGGTAGCAGCTCTCAAGGTGCTCGAGAACCCAAATGGCTCAACGACAGGAAGATATGCCTTTATGTCGTAAAGAGGGGTACCTCAAGAACTGTCTCACGGAATGACACAATTGGATCGAATTTAACAATTTCAACACCGCCCATGAAATCCTCCTGCAAGTCCTTCAAGCATATCTCAAAGTGAAGTTCTCCAGCACCACCGATAACATGCTCACCGGACTCTGCAATTGAACAGACAACCATATGATCGGACTTAGCCAAACGTTTTAAATCCTCGACAAGCTTAGGGAGGTCAGAAGCAACCTTGCACTGAACAGCAACAAGCACAACGGGTGATGCAGAGAATTTCATTGCTCTAAATGGATGAGCATACTTCCTTCTCATTGTTATTGTTGCATTCTTCGTATTATATTGATCAAGACCAACCATGGTTACTGTATTCCCACGCGGCACATCCTCTACAGTTTCATGTTTCTTGCCCATCCAAATGACAGCCCTCTGAACACACTTGACGTACAACGGTACAAGTCCTTTTTCTCACCAGGGACGTAGTTGGGTCCCATTATTCTAACCTTCAAACCAGTTGAGACCTTCCCGTAGAACACACGACCAAAAGCAAAGAACCTATACATAGAGCATAAGAGGACGTAAGGATCGCAGTTCCTAATTGCACTAGCATATGCATCATCAAGTGGACCATCATACAAGTTCTCTACACGGTATTTTTGAGCCATGACAGGAGATGGCAGATGGAATACCATCATTTCAAGAAGAGCACTGCTAGCAGGAAGCCATGTTTGCATAACACGTTTCATTAATGCTTTACCCATCAAATCTTTTTCTTCAGACTTCATGGAGACACCAAGCTTCTGCAACAATGGCCAGAGCTTATCTTTCTGATCATTCATACAAATATTAAGTCCTCTTAAATACACATTAAAATTTTCATTCTCATTCTTCTACTCATTTTCAACCATATATTCTTCAATAAAATAATATTTTTCATCAAATCAATAATTTTTCCTTCTTTTTCAACCCATATTTTCCATCAATCTACTATTTTATAATACATTCTTCCAAAATAATGTGGCTCAAACACACCTTAGTAATCTCCGTCGCTCGCCTTTCGCCGAGGTTTAGCTCGAGTGACAAATTTATACGAAAAACCCTAATTTGCGTTTTTAAACAGATTTTTTCAGTTCATTCAACTTAATTACCCTCCCTATAAATATCCAAACCATTGGACGAAATTCTAATGTGGTTTTCATTATTTTCATTGAGTCATTGTATTCTCTTAAGATCTAAGAATATATTCTTTTATTGTGATTCATCTTTTTTCTTAAGACTAGGTTTAAGCAACGTGCAATGCACGTTTACTTAGTTATATATAATTTTTTTGGTTCATTAAATAATTAATGATGTAATGTTTATGTAATTGATAAATAATTACACATTGTGATATATTAATTTTAACTTGAATAGTGTTAAATTCTAAATTAAAATGTATAAGTTTGTGTTTCGCACTATTATATTATATTAAATTTTGTATTTAATCATGAACTTTTATACATAATAAAATAATAGATAACATTATAATTCAAAACTAAATAAATAAATATTTTTTCTTCATTGAGTTCAATGTACCTTACCAAATAAACTATTAGCATTTTTAAATTGATAATATCCACATCCATTTTTTTTTAGTTTCATTTTTTCCTAGTGACTAAAATGTAGTAGTACAAAATTTTTTGCATTTTCCATTCATTTATTAATAATGTTCTAAAAGGCGTAATGCGTTGCGAGATGTCGATATTGAGAATCAAGAATCACAAGTTTAGGCGTGTCAATACGAAGGATAAGCGTCATAATACGTTTCGTATTTTTAATATTATTTTAATTATTTTTAAGACATTAAATATATTTTTATTTTAAAAAATATTTTTTTTCTATATTATAAAAAAAAAAAAAGAGATTTTTTACTATATCATAAAATCATCTAATATTTAAAAATAATACTTACTAAACATTTAATATAATACTATAATATTGCCAAATAGTGTTAGGAGAATTTTAATTTTTTTTATTAATTAAGGAACTAAACATGAGCATTAATCATAGGATTTATACGAAAAGTTTGCGGATTTGATAATTCCGATATCTGAAAATGGAGATGAAGATTTTGATTCACAATCGAGAATGATTCCGACATGAAGTTTGTGGAAATTCAACTGCGGTCGAACCGAATGCAATAAATACATAAAAATAATTTAAAGTAAATCTATCTTTACTAATTAGATTCATTATATATCCTACAATTAGTCCCAACACTAAAAATTAAAAATGAATATGTTAAAATAGTTTACTTTGTTAAATTAAAATATTTTAAACTTATAGAAAATAATATCTAACATTAATATATTAATAATCAAGTGCAATTTAAATTAAATTTGAAAATAAATAAATGAAAGAATGAAAGTGAATATTACAATTTAATTAGTTGTAATTCAAAATCAAATTAGTTAATTAGACATACATTTTAAAATGATTTTGATGAGCATTTTAACATTTTTTTTTGTCACTATCACACATTGGAAATTTATAAAACTATTGGAGTTAAGAGCATATATAAAATGCACAATCCCACATTGAAAGTTTATGAAACCTTTGGAGAGAAGTGTATCTATAAAATGGGCATGACATCCAATACTTCTACATGGGTTTTAGAATTGTAAATTTTGAAGCCCAATTATGGAGTTAAATGATTTTTAAATTAAAAAAATTCCGTTAGTTTTTCCGTTAAATCAAGAAGTTCCGTTAGTTTTTCCGTTAAACCAACAAATTCCGTTAAATACACACTTTATATATATACTAGGTTTAAGCAACGTGCAATGCACGTTTGTTTAGTTTATATATAATTTTTTTATTTCATTAAATAATTAATGATGTAATGTTTATGCAATTGATAAATAATTACACATTGTGATATATTAATTTTAATTTGAATAATGTTAAATTCTAAATTAAAATGTTTAAGTTTGTGTTTCGTACTATTTTATTATATTAAATTTTGTATTTAATCATGAACTTTTTATACATAATAAAATAATAGATAATATTATAATACAAAATTAAATAAATAAATATTTTTTCTTCATTGAGTTCAATGTACCTTACCAAATAAACTATTAGCATTTTTAAATTAATAATATTCACATCCATTTTGTTTTTTTAGTTTCTTTTTTTCTTAGTGACTAAAATGTAGTAGTACAAAGTTTTTTGCATTTTCCATTCATTTATTAATAATGTTCTGAAAGGCGTAATGCATTGCGAGACGTCGATATTGAGAATCAAGAATCACAAGTTTAGGCATGTCAATACGAAGAATAAGCATCATAATACGTTTCGTATTTTTAATATTATTTTAATTATTTTTAAGACATTAAATATATTTTTATTTTAAAAAATAGTTTTTTTCTATATTATAAAAAAAATAGATTTTTTAATATATCATAAAGCCATTTAATATTTAAAAATAATACTTACTAAACATTTAATATAATACTATAATATTGCTAAATAGTGTTAGGAGAATTTTACTTTTTTTTTTTATTAATTAAGGAACTAAACATGAGCATTAATCATAAGATTTATACGAAAAGTTTGCGGATTTGATCATTCCGATATCTGAAAATGGAGATGAAGGATTTTGATTCACAATCGAGAATGATTTCGACGTGAAGTTCGTGGGAATTCAATTGGGGTCGAATCGAATGAAATAAATACATAAAAATAATTCAAAGTAAATCTATCTTTATTAATTAGATTCATTATATATCCTACAATTAGTCCCAACACTAAAAATTAAAAATAAATATGTTAAAATAGTTTACTTTGTTAAATTAAAATATTCTAAAATTATAGAAAATAATATCTAACATTAATATATTAATAATCAAGTGCAATTTAAATTAAATTTGAAAATTAAATAAATGAAAGTGAATATTACAATTTAATTAGTTGTAATTCAAAATCAAATTAGTCAAATAGACATACATTTTAAAATGATTTTGATGAGTATTTTAACATTTTTTTTTGTCACTATCCCAAATTGGAAATTTATAAAACTATTGGAGTT